>PVLA01009847.1:0-70051 GCA_004027455.1 Hydrochoerus hydrochaeris
CTCTTTGCCCAGCCAAGTGTAGTTTTTGGCGGATTTTCTTGCTGGGAAGCGTCTGGCTGGACTATGTGGGCTCCGTGCTGGCTTGCCCGGCAAATTGTGTCTGCAGCAAGACTGAGATCAATTGCCGGCGGCCGGACGATGGGAACCTCTTCCCCCTCTTGGAAGGACAGGATTCAGGGAACAGCAACGGGAACGCCAGCGTCAACATCACGGACATCTCAAGGAATATTACTTCCATGTAAGTCAGGCGGCCGCTCCCCAGCCTGTCCCCCCCTCGCGGCTCCGCGTCCCTCTCTCGCCGGTTCGCGGCCCGGAGCCGGCCCTAGTTCGCCTTAGCTCGCTCCGGCTCGCCGCCGCTCACCGCTGCCAGGCTGGCGCGCGCCAGGCTCGCTTGGGCTCGGGAGACGCTCTGGGCTGCGGAGCCAGGTGACGCCGGCCCTGCGAGGCGCGATCTAGGATGCTGGCGGGTGCCTTTCCCGGGAGAGGACCGCTGCGGGCTCAAGGCACGCAGGGCCGGGCTCCTACCCCGCCCCCATCAGCTGCCGGCTCCTTTGGAGAGTGCGAATGGGATTCTTTGCCCCTCACGAAATAGCAACAGTTTGGCCTCACTCAAGTGGAATAAAGTAGACCAGGCTGGATTCCCTGGCAGAGGCGGCAGAGGAGGCAGCGCTTAGCTGGAAAGGAAGGTGACAGATAGGGACTGCGCGACCCAGCCGAGATGTTTTAACTGTTTCCTTTTGGAGACAGCAAAACACGCTGTCAAGTAAACAAGTTGGGAGCTGGCTTCTCAGGGAGACTTTGGACGTGCCCAGGCCGTCATGGACGCCTGCCTTTTCCCTTTCCTTCTCGCCCGCCCGCCCTCTCTAGCCCCATTTTGGGCATTTCCGAGACCCCCCTCCCACCTTCGCGGCATCTGGGTGCCTACAGATCCCGTTCCTGCTAGGGCTCTGTAACTGCTCCGGATAATTCCGAGCCCGAGCCCCGATGGCGAAGGGAGAGGAGAGGGCGTGCGTTTGGGAAGGGGTCTGTGATCCTGCAGATCCAGCCATGTCTTTGGAAAATCAAACTCTGGCTACCGTTTGCCTGCTTCTGCCCCATCTGAGTGCGACCTGCTCTTTTCTTCGTGTTATTTTTCTTCTATAGGATTGGGAGTGGGGGAATGACAGCAAGAGCTCAGGGGCACCTGCCCATCCTTTCTTTTACCCCTCATCAACCAGGTGGTCCCCTCCCATCCTGCCCCCATGGAGAAGGGGTGGATGGCACCAGTGTGCTCAGAGGATCCCACTCCCTGTATCTCCACAAGGCTCCTGTCCCTTGGGAGCTCCCCGGAGTAGGCAGGATGCTGAGAGAGGTTTGCCTTGGCTTGCTGGCCAGGGTCCCAGTAAGGCACCTCACAGGCAGGAGGCCGAAGGTGCCATTGCGTTGCTCTCCCAGCCTCAGCCTTCCTTTTGCTTGAGTGGGTGCGATGGGACTGTGAAGCCTGGAGGAATTGCTGTCCTGCTCTCTAGAAAGCCCGCCAGCCCTCCTGGCTTAATGGAGACTGCTTGCGTTCTTGCGGCTGACTGTTTGAAGGAAATGGACAGCCAGGAGATGTCCCTGACTCCTGGTCCAGGAGACAAGCTTGACCCATATCTCAGCTCTACTGTCCACCCCTCACCACCTTCATTCAGCCTGGCCAGGGATGATAAGACAAACAGCTGCTGTGGAATGGGAGGGCAGGGGGCAGGCAAAGCTGGATGAACCCATCAGTGGCAACCCTCCCTGCAGGCTACAGCATCCAGCATCACTAGGGATGTAGGAGGATATTGTCAAAAGGAACTCCTGTCTTGGAAGTGCACCCTCTGGGGAGCTGTGTGTGGAGGGGTGAGTAGAGGGAGCTTAGTGGTCAGTCTTGGTTCTCCTGAGCTGGACCTAGGGATGTCCAGGGAACTGGGTAGGCTGGGGGCTGGAATGAAGTGTCCTAGATGCCTACTAAGATTCCCTGGAAGCCTGTGAACTGCTTCCAGGGCCTTGTGTGCGCCAGGGTCTTGTGTGTCTGTGGGAGCCAGCAGGAGGCAGGGAGGGTCACTTAGGCTCTTTATAGTTACAAGGAGGTGTTACTCCAGTGAAAACCTGTCATGGAGAAGCAGTTTGATGGGGCCAGTTGGGTCGGTCTGTCTTTCCAGGTTGCTGGAGGGAGAGGGGACTTGGATGGCCTCTTGTCTTCTATGGCGTTAGAGGATCCCAGAAAGGAATCTGAGGGTACAGAAAGGAGGGGGTGAGTTGGGAACCCTTCTGTGTATTCCCATTCTTGTTTCAGGACTTGGGCTCTGGCAGGCCATCGAGACTGTCCTAAAGCCACCCCAACATGAAAGAACAAGGGAATTGGATTCTCACAAGAGCTGTGGGAGTAGCAGGTGGGGAAGAGCCAGAGATCATGGGTCGGATGACCCTTTCTGACCCATCTTCTTCCCAGTGCCCTGTTATATCTGTGGCTGATATTGACTGAACTCGGGGAAGGTCCCAGCCTTCTACTCCAGACATAAGAGTCCAGAGAGGAAGGGAGTCATGTTCACTTTGTGGAGAGCATGTTCGGATCCTTGTGTTCTCCCAAGGAAATGAAGACACCAGCATTGAGGCAACTCTTCCCAGGCACATAGATAGCCCCAGGAGTGAAGCCTAGTCTGCCCAGCATCCAGTCCAAGGTCCTCACCTGAGGCTGCCTGCGGGAAGAGGGTCCTTGCCTTGGCTCGGCCTAAGAGGAGAGTCATTCTTCAGATTCACGGTTTCCAGAGATAGGGGGTACAGGACCTCCCCTCCAGTGTCCATCAGTTTGAAGTGTGCTGGTGTCTGTGCTGGGTATTTGGGGAGGAAGATGCTGGGGCCTCCACAGTTCAGCTCCTATTCCAGAGGAGGAACTAGGGTCCCTGCCTCAGGTGCTAAGCTGATTGTACCTGAGTTTTCCGAAAGACAAGGCCGTGTCCCTGTGGTTCAGCCTCTCCAGGTAGTATGTGCATTGGCTCCTGTGCCCATTTGGAGCCTGGCTGAGGGCTGCCCATTGGGATCAGAAGGACATCAGCCATAGACCATCACAGCAGAATGTGGGTCTCCAAAGTCTCCCAACTTTCTTGGCCTCTTTCTGCCTGGGAGGCCAATCCTTTTGGCTTTGGAGCTCTTAATACAAGATAACCTTGCCTAGAAAAGTCCATGCATGGCCACACCCAGCTAGGCTCTGATGTCACAAAGGCAAGAGGGTGGTGGCCAGGATGATGGACTGTCTGGACCTCTCTAGTCCAGGCCAGTGGGAGTGGGTTGGAATGGTGCATCTTTTGACTGTTAGAAAACAGAAATGGAGAAGATGACATCTTGGGCCTGGCTGTCTGGGCTTGCAGGGATTGTGGGTGCTTGGCTGGGATGCCAAGCTGAAAGCTGGATGTCACTCTGAGCTGCCACAGAGTCCCTGGTGTTGGCAGCTGTCTAGTATCTTGATTTCTTCTGCTCTTCCTGAGCCCTGGGTCCTTAGTACTATTTATCCCCTTGATTCTGTGCTTTTCCAAGGATCAAGGGGCAACCCAGCCTTCACAGTTACCAATGAGAACTGGGGTCCAGAAAAGTGTGAACCAGTCCAAAGGGTCTTGGGTGCCCTATTAGGGGGCTCAGCAGGTTGCTCAGAGCCCGAGGATTGGGGGTAGGCTTGTGAAGTAGGCATAGACATGAGGGGTCTCTGTACTGAGATTTGGAAGAGAAAGTGTTTATAGCTCCAGGAAAAGGGATACTTCCCTGCTGAAAGCTGAGGACCCTTTACTTCACTGGTCTTGGAATTTTACACTGAGGCAGAGCTGTTGATCTCTAATCCGCAGCCCCAGCAAATCCAGCAGGTCAACCTCTGAAGTACTCCTTGGGATCAAAGGCACCAGCCTTGCAGCTCCCGGGGCCTGAGAACAGAGTAGCTTGGGCAAGACCAGCCCATCCTGGCCATGGCTTTGAGAGTAGATAGATTTTGGCTCCAAGAGGACGGCGTTGCAGCCTGGGATGGTCTTCATGTCCTGTAGGGCTCTGGCTGCCCTCTGGCCTGGCTGAGGTGGAGTGCTGTATTATAGGAAGGGTGGGTGGGATGTGTGTTGGTCAGGAGCCTTCCTTTGGATGGCCCTTGCCACAGTAGTGGCATTGCCGCTGTGGCTTGAGTTCCCAGCTCCAGTGACACATTGAACAGCTTTACAGTATTCACAGGCTCCATTTCCAGCCTCTCCTTGTAGCCTTCAGCTGGCCGGTGGCAGACTAGAAGTAAGGAAAGGGGTGAGACACCTGAGGTATAGCCTAGCTGTGCCCCCATATCTCTTGAGCTGTATAAGGCTGTAACTTTCCTGAGCTTGTAAATTCAACTGTAAACTAAGGCCACAAGGCAGAGTGTCCCTTGCAACTTGAGCATTTGCCATTCCAGGGCCCAAGGAATATCCCCTGAGGCTTACCGAGGCCTCAGGAGGCTCATCCAGGGCCTTAAGGCCCCCTTCTTTGGGATTGTGGTGACCCTTATTATACTGCCAGAAGGAGGTCACAGGTGCTCCCTCACTGGCCAGGGCCACTGGCCATTTTATTCTGCTTTTCCTTTTCTCCTCTAGAGAATTAAGATCACCCAGAATTGGTGAGATATGACACAATTTGAAGTCAACTGCTCAGACCAGATGTCTCACTTAGGAAAGTTCTGGGGCCTGCAGCTTCTTCTCATAGGCTGGACACCGACCTATATGACCTATGGCATTCTGTATCCTAGGCTTGGGGGCAGGAGATGTCCCCTACACAGATTTTAACTTTCGTTAGAACAGGGGTTGTGCTGAAGCATAAGAAGAAAATATGAGAATTTCTGTTTCAAAGTATTCTTGCATAGAAAAGGGACTATTTAACATTTAATGTATAGATTGAAGATATCTAAGCATATAATTTAATAAATATGAGTGTTTTGGGGTTGCAAGATAAATTTTTTATTGCTGAATTGTGTGTAGACAAAGCTGCATGGTGCCTCCATTTTTGTGACTAGAAAGCCCTGTGCTTGAGAGGGAGATGGGTGGGGACAGGGAGGTGAGCCTGAAGGCCCTGATTTTCCTTCTTGCTGCTTCCCCAAGGAGGATTTGGTGAAGTGGATGGTGGGTAGGAGAGATCAGGCTAGGTTGGATCAGATAGGAGATCTCAGATCCCCATCAGGATTCCCAAGCTCTGCAAGCCCCCTTCCTGCAAACCTTCCCTAACATCTCTCAAAAGATGGCCTTCTATGACCTTCTGGGAGCCTACCTTTTGTCTTTGCATTGAAAATTTTTCATCTCCATGGATACCTCCATCATTCAATTCTATCAAATTCTAATTTTTTTATTGTTGAATTTGTTTTTGCAAGAGCTACTTGAAGTACATAAACAGAGCTTATTAGACCCATTTTACAGATTCAATAAACAAAATAAAGAACCAGACTGGAGTCCCAAGGGTCGAGTTGCCATGGTTCCTCAGAGGCAAGGTGCAGAAGCTCTGGAGGAGTCTGCAGCTCCTCCCACATTGGTGCCATCCTCTCTTGGGCTCTGGCTGTTCAGCAGGATACCAGTGATTTATTGGGAAGAGAGGTGTGAGGATTTTTTATCCAGAAAGTTCTTATTCTCCCAAAGGGCAGCCTTACTGGAATAACCTATACCTGAGGGGCTTGTGAAGATGGCCAAGTAGCTTTGTAGCCCAGAAGGAGGCTGGACTTGGTCACCTTGATCTGCTGCTGACCAGCAAGCTGAGCCATCAGCTCCAGTCATTTGCCATTCCTGAGCCCTGCTTGACTCTGCTGTGGGAAATGGAGATGCTCCAGTAGCCAGGCTCATTGCAGGCCCTTTTTGACGGGTTGGGCCATTACCAGTAAGGATTCCAGTGAAGTCCAAAGCAGAGCTCAGTGTCCAGGGGTGTCCTTAGGACTCCCCAAGTACGACCTCCAAGCTTCTGCTGCCCCCAGTGCAGGGCTCACAGAGATTCAGAGTTGGAGGGCATTGCAGCAGGCATGGCCTCCTTTGTTCCCCGTGAGGTCCCCAGACTGCTGGGGACTTCCTAGGCCCACTCCCAGTGCTGGGGCAGGCTCCTGCTCAGCCCTGGCTCCTGTCTGGGGCACTTCATGGGAACCAGAGGCTCCCCAACAACTGTGCTCCCTCTACGTTGATGTTTCCAAATTCAGGGTCCCCAGAGGTAAGCAACTCTGTGAGGCTGGCAGCCCCAGGGCACCTCACAGCCTACAGCCCACACCAATTAGAAAGGAACACAATGAGGGTTTCTGCTGAGCTATTTAAGTACAGGCTGTCAAATCAGGGGGCTCAGCAGGCCTGGAAACCTGGGGAGTCTGTCCTTCCTCTCCTCTGTGCCTGCTCCCTGTGCCTAACTTGTTCCATCAAAAAGGTTCTGGGTGGTGGAAGATTCTCAGTTTCTTCCTCAGACCGACTTGTCAGGCCTGGAGACACTAGTATTTAATAAACATATGATAACTAACCATGACTAGGATTTATTGAATACATGATAACTGATCAATGCTAGCAGACACTGTTCCAAGCAGTTTAAGGATAATATCTCATTGTGGCCTCACGCCAGCCTGTAAGGTATGCACTATCATTAGCATCATTTCAACAATGGGGAAACTGAGTCCAGAGAAGGAACTTGGTTTGCTTACTTTCACACAGACAGTAAGTGCTAAAGCAGTTTGTCATTTAAATACTAAGCTGTATTGCCTTTCTCTCTTGCAGTACTCTTATGCATACTGACAGACATATATATATATATATTCACACAGATACACATATACATACACGAATATATTGCTAAGACCAAAACAAAAGGATTGACATGGAGGTCTAGGAGGCTCTCATATTTTGTGTCTGGGTGAGAACTGCCCTGCTTAGAGTTAGGGGGCACTGAAAATAGGATAATTATGGACCTGATGTTGGCCAATCAGTGCTGACCAGTGAGGGAGGTTTTGGTCTCTCCTTCTGACCTGCTCCCAATGCATGGCCCTCTCTGCCCCTGCATCTCAGGCAAGCCCTCTCCCAGGCCTCCTTGTCCAGCCTGTGCTGTCCTGGCCTCCGAGGTCAGGTCAGCCCCACAATAACCCAGGTGCCAGCTGAGGCTGGCAGGGATTCAGCAAGCTACTGGCTGGGTCCCAGTCAGCTGCACTCTGGATGGAGGCACGGTCAGCAGGACAATGCCCCTTACTGCTTGTGGCTTCTCCCAGCTAGGGCTTTGGGTATCAGGGCTGTCTTTGGGTGCAAGCAGAAGGGACTGTCTACTGTGCTGTTCAACCAGAAGCTGATGTTCAGAGCATCCTCCCTGAAAGGTGATTTCCAGGTCTTCCATGCCACTTGCAGAATAAGCAGCCTCCTCCCACCCTTCTCTCTTGCCCCAGCTCACTGCCCTTCTTGCTCATGGCAGCTCCATCTGTATCTCGGTGGCGAGGCACTCTGAGCATAGCCGGTGGCTACAGCTGTCCTCATGGAGTGCTGTATGTTTCTGCAGATCAGCTAAGACTGCAGGCCCTCTCTGTGCAGGCCCCATGGTTGCTGCTTCCTGGCCATGTAAGTTAACCATGTCATGCAACCTCTCTGAGGCTCAATTTCCACCCCCCAGAGTGGGTGTCATTAACTGTCCCGCGTGGCTCCCTCACAGGGTCACTGGTCACTGTTGAATCAGTGTGATGATGGAATTGATGGGCTGTGCGAATGAGTGGGGGCCATGTTGGTTATTTCCGTTTCTAGGTGACCAGGAGGATTTTTGAGTTAGGAAGAGTTTGAACCATAAACCATTGGATTTGGGAAGGAGCTTGGATATCCTGTGAACCAGACCCAATTTTAGAGGAAGGAGTTGAGGCTTAAGAGAGCTGAACTGTTGTGGTCCAGTCACCCAAGGAGCATCTAGGCTGAGACACAGCAGGACACTGCCCTACCTCTATGACTGGCACCTGTCCCCTACCCTCTGGTGTCTGCTCTGAGGCCAAGGGATGAGAGGCAGGAAAAGAGCTCTGAGCTTCAGCTGAGAGGGAGAGAAGAAAGAGTGCCAGGTTAGATCTGGAGACCTGTCACCGTGCGCTAGGCTGTGCGTGCGTGTCGAGGGGCGTCTCTGTGCATGCACAGTGCCGCTGCTGTGTTTCCTGCACATTAACTACTCGGTCTCTAAAGAAATCCAAAAGCTTCTGTTTCCTGCTTGCTAAAATCCTCTAGCTCATGGTGGCCACCAGAGGGCAGTGCGGTGCGTGAGACTGTGGGTTGCTAGTGGCTGCGCTGGGAGGAAGCAGGGATGTGATCCCAGGCGGGTGGGAAGTGCACCGCTGGCCCTGCTTTTGGAGCCTTCCCTGAGCCAGGACTGAGCAGTGAGGCCAGCTGTCTCCGAGGCACGGCTCTGCCTCCATTGCACCCGAGAGACTCGGGACCTGGGCATCCTGGCTTCGGAACCCCTGGATCCTCAGGAGTGGGCTGGCACAGTGCCCCACGGAGGAGGTGCCCTCTCCCTTCTCATCTCAGGCTCAGAACAGGGGGAGGGAGCAGCGCATTTGCACAAGGGTGATAGAGATGAGCCAACGGACTCAGCTTCTGCCCAGGACAATCACAGGCTTCATAAGGACACGGGAAAGCTGGCAGCCTGTTACACTGTGGGGTTAGTGTCATAGAAGAAGTGCGCTTTATGTGTCCTTTAGATCAGGGTATTTGATATGCTGACTCAAGTGTGACGGCTCTCACCTCTCTCTGGCCCCCAATCCTAGCTCTGGAATCACTGACTGCCAAGCAGGTGCTTGGGTAGTTCTGGGCTTTGGTGTTTTCCGGAGATGAGTGCGCCCGGTGCCCTGTCAGCCTCTGCGGATCCTCGGTGTGTTTTCAGAGATGGCCTTATACTGTGGTGGGCTGGTGCCTGACTACTCAAGTTCTTAGGGCCCACCTGGTAGGGCTGTGTCAGCCACTGCCCTCGGTAACTACTCAAGTTCTTAGGGCCCACCTGGTAGGGCTGTGTCAGCCACTGCCCTCGGTAACTACTCAAGTTCTTAGGGCCCACCTGGTAGGGCTGTGTCAGCCACTGCCCTCGGTAACACCTGTTGGCTGTCTCTGTTTCTGATACCACTTCTATCGGAACAGGAGTGGTTTTGTTTTGTGCTCCAGCTGGTCCACGAAGGCACCTTGGGACCGGCTTTCTAGACTGGGTCCCCTGTTTCTGTGGTGGGTCCGGAGCTGGCAGGGTTGGGGCCTATACTGTTCCCCATGGCTGCAGACAGGGTCCTTTCTCTCATGGTCAGTCATTGCCCCACCAACCTATTTCTGGTAATTTTTTGAGGTTGGGCCACTAAAGAGCCCAAAAGAAGTGGACATTTCTGGCACTCAATGCTGGAGCCTTCTGCATACCCAGCCAAGATTATTTATGGAAACTACTAAATGAAGCTCGGATCATGAGCTGGCCTCTTGTGCCCTGGGCTCCCTGCTTAACTTTTCAATCCTCAGTTTCCTCATCTGAAAAATGATGATAATAAAAATAGCACAGGGCTGCTGTAAAATTTCAGTGGGAATGTGTGTAGTGTGTATAAAACTCTGAATGCTGGTTCTGCTCACCTTCTGATGCACATTCCAGAGCCTCAGCCCCAGATACTTTTCCTCTGTTCTTCCTGGTCCCAAATTCTCCTTCCAGCCCATTTTCCCACACTAACAGGTTCATCTTCTGAACTTAGGTGTTCAGTTAAGTCACTTCCATGTTTCAGTGTTCTTTGCCCAGGAGGCTTGTGGTGGGTACGCGGAGGCCATGTGGCTAGTGGCACAGCGGGAGACCTTAAGGGTGGGGGTAGTGGCATGTTGGGGTCCTTGGAGAGTGGAGCTAGAGAAAGCTAGAAGAAGATCTAGCACTTGGACAGCACTGAGTGAGGAAATAGGAGGACCTCAGTGGTGCATGTCTGGGACAAGGGATGGTGGCTGAGGCACAAGGACAGAGAGCTTCCTCCTGTGGGAGGCTGATCTGGGATACCAGGCATTGGACTATCTCAGTGAAAGCCTTCCTGCTGCTTTTCTTCCTACTCCCAAGCTGCAGGTGTCTCTCTGTTCAGGATCACATGAAGTGCTTGTCTCTAGTGGATATTGTCCCACGCAGTCTCACTACTGGTCTTCTCTCATATCACCTTCCATTACCTGGCTGATGCCCCCCCCCCCACTCCTTTTTTGGAACTGGGAATTTAACTCAGGGTCTTGCGATTGCCAGGTGGGCACTTATGCTGCTGAGCTATATTCCCCAGCCCTGACCCCCTTTTGACTACTGCAGTTGAGTAAAACTGTCAGCCACAGATGAGGTTCTAGGAGCAGGTGTGACAGAGAGACTTTGGGAATCCTGTAAAATCCAGGTGACTGAAAGTCCCTCCAATCTACCTGTAAGAGCCTTAACTACACAGTTCCACGTTAAGCCACAAGAGGGCACTAGACCATGATTTCTGCTGAGAGGGTTGTGCCAGTTGCCTCCTGTGTAAGTCTTGGATAAAGTCTGTGCTGTGCGTGGTGCTTTCCTCCCAGATGCTGGCAACTCTGAAGTCATGGCCAACCAACTGGATTTAACTGCAGCTCATATCACTAAGACTGAGACCTCAAGGGTAGTGAAAGGTCATGAAATTTGGTGTGAAACTTGAGTTCCAATCCTTGACCTCTTTCCTTGCTTGTTTTTTCAAATAATGAATAAGCTACTTAGTTTCTCTGGATCTCATTTTCTTTATCTGAAAATAAGGAGTTATTGACAGTTGCTGGGAGATGCTACAGGGACTGAATTCTGTGTTCCAGAAAGTGTCTGGAACATGGTGAGTTCTCAGTGATTGGCCATCTGCCTCTTTCTAGGAAGACAAAAAGATAAACTTAGATTGCCACTCAGGAGATGCGTATGGGACCCTGTTGGCTACAGGGGTCATTTAACACCCTCCTTCCTGCCCCCAGGAATGCTTTAAGGTTGCAATTGAACTGGGGGCAGCAGTGACACTTAGTGGCTGGAATGGAGAATAGCAAGTGTCTTCGGCCCTTAAAAGGTTCTTGTTGAACTGTTGGGTAGTGACAGGGGTGGGGGTGGGGTGAGGGGATGGGTTTGAGACTGAATCTGAAGATCGGTTAACAGTGTTCTTCCCTTTTAATTGCTAGGTGCTATCTGTCAGTGGTTCTCTGAGGTCATTACATTAGTGCGGTGACAGCTGTCGGGTTGTCTCTTGCTTGGACTTATAGAATGAGGTCACAAACGAAGAAAATACACATACAAATGACTGACTTTATTGCCACCAACCAACCCTGGCATCTAAAATCCACACCCTTCTGGTGTTTCCTGGAGTACTTCTCTTTTTGTGATGCTTTAATAAAACAGATCTTGTTGGCCTTGGCCAGGAGACTTGAGATCTCTAGGTCTCAGCATATTTATCTGGAAAACATGAGAGTTGGCCTGGTTGAACTTGAGTGTCTTCCAGCTTGAACTTGAGTGTCAGACATCACTGCACACCCTTTGCTCAGTCTGTGTGTGTGTGTGAAGTGGAGAGGGGCGGTGATAAATGCTAAGTTTCAGCCTTTGAAGGTGAGGAATGTCCAGCCTGGGGGAGGGAGGGGCCTTCTCCCAGGAGGGGGGTAACCCTAAGGCTGAAACCAGGGTGTTTCTGTCTCCTCGTCCTGGGAAACTTCCTCATTTATGTACCTGAGACCCCAGAGGGAGCACTGGCAGACGTGCCAGGCTCAGGAAGTTACTTAATATCAGCTTTGCTCCAGATTGTGTTTCTGACTCCCTGCCACCTCTTAAGCTGCAGTCATTTTAACAAACGCGTGGATAAGACACTAAGCAGAATAACGGGAGGAAGGGGTGGGGCCAGGTATGGAGGAGGGGTGCAGTGTGGTTCCAGTGGCGGAAACCTTTTTTGGAGGCACCCAGGAGGGACAGTCCTGGAAGAGGACTGGGAAGAAATGCCTGATTTCAGGAGCCCATGGCTTAAGGCTGCAGCCTCTCTGTGGGGGCTCTGCGTCCTGTGGGGGCTTTTGGCCTCTGTCCCTGAGGCAGATGTTGGAGAGGAGGCCTCGTGTGGCCTTGTTTCATGGCCTGTTTTCCAAGTGCGTGACGGGATCTGGAGTTGGCGGCGTGTTTGGCTCACCGTGAGCGCTGAGCTGCAGCTGTACTGAAGCCGTGGGGTACCCAGGTGTCTGGCCACAGCACTTGTTGCCATCCAAGGGCATCCGTACTTACAGACTGTTGGGAAAGGTGGGCAGATGTGCTAGGATGCCAGCCTGGCTTCTCCTTCTGACCCACAGGGGGAGGCGTCCACCCTTTTCCATCTTTGTAACTAGTACTGGCCATATACCCAGCCTGGTGCTAAGCCCTCGTTTACAGTAAGTAAACTAGGAAATAAAAGACCAAGATCCTGTGCACTTGGAGTTTAGAATTGAATGGATGTGGTTAGGTATTAGGTAAATGATCTACAGCTCACAGACTATCTCCAGAGAAGCAAGGGCAGAATTTTAGAAGATGGATCTAATGTACAGTTGGAAGAAAAATGTGTAGGTGTGAAATGTGGCTTCCTTAGGGTGGAAGGGTATAGTTTTCCTAAGTGGAGGCTTAAGCATCCCAGATGTACCTGCTATCAGCAACTTTTCATGTTGGTGGTTGTGGGATGAAATGTTCAAACTGTGCCCCATGAGCGCAGAGTTGATGCGCTGGTCTTGCCCTTGTTCATAGAGGCCTTTTATGGGAATCAACATACCAGAAGACAAGAGAGACAAGTTCCATTTTTTGCCTGTGTGAGACAAAGGTTTGGGGCCATATGGATTGCTAGCAAGGTGACACCAGGTGGCTGGAAGAAGGGGAAATAAAATGTGGAGGGAAGGGAGCCAGGGAAGAGTGCGGTAGGTGCTCTGCAGGGTGGCTGTTCGCTCAGTGATCACTTAGTCACTGTGGGCTCATTGGAGAGCCTCAGTGGGTCAGGCACGCCTGAGGGGACAAGGAAAGCAGCCTTGCACAGGACAGATGAGGCGTGCATTGTCCCTGCTGTCCTAGGACATGCGAAGTTGAGCAGGATCCTCTGGGTCCCTCACTCCTACACCCTGGGGATCTCTCTGGGTTGCAGGGACAGGATCTGGGAGAAGATTCCACCTACGGGTACTTGTGGGGAGGGAGCTAGCTTGTTTCCCCATGTGCTGGCCAGAAGGTGAAGGAAGAAAATGACTGTCCATGGTATTGAAGTTTAGGCCTTCAGTTTCCTCTCCAGCAGACAGCTGACCCTTTACAGAGCCTGTCCTCTGCCCCCTGCCCCTAGACAGCTCTGACCAGTCCCCACCCTCCCCTTTCAGCTCACAACAGGGCCCTGGGCTTTGAGGTAGAGGTGTGACCTTACATCACCTGACCTTACCCTGGATTCCTTTTCCTGCCACAGCCCCTGTTTCCACAGAACTGACTTGTCCCTCTTTCCTGGCTCTCCTGCTCCAGTCTTGGTGACCAGTGGATGACTCCTACCAGGTGGCTGCTGACCCTCCTGTCCTCCCCTGTGCTTTGTTTAGTCAAAGGATTCTTGCCTGCAGTCTGGTCAGGCCTCCACTCTGTCACTCTCTACCATGCCTGTCCTTACGTGCCCAGGTGGGATCCCTGGAGAGAAGAGGGTAGCGTGGCCAACGTCTGAGTCCATCTGAGGCTCTCTGAGGCCTGGGTGGCCCTGGGCTTGCAAATGCTTCTTTTTATTTTCTGAGCTGCTATGAGCTCCTGAAGACAGGCACTGGGGCTGCTTCCACTCTGTCCCAGCCTGTAGCAGGTGTGAGTATGGACCCGTAAACCAAAGAGGCTCCTCGCCTCGTCCCACAGCTCCACAGCAGCACTTGCACGTGGTGAGGGTACACACAGCTCTGCTCAGGTGCTGGGACATCGCTCCCATTGCTCTCCATACTTCTCTGGGCTTTGGGCTCTGCTCTCAGTGGGGTAGCCTCTGGGAGAGATCTGCTAGAGAAACTTGAACTCATCTCAGGGAGAGAGAAGGCTGTGTGATGGCCATATTCCAGGTATTATCAGGCACTTCTGTTTTAACCCCAGCGCAGCCTGATGAAACAGATGCTACTACAGGTTGAGACTCTGTTATCTGAAAAGGTTGGGACCAGAGGTGTTTTGGATTTTTGCATTGATTTTGGATCTTGGAATATTTGCATGTACATAATGAGATATCTTGGGGATGGGACCCAGGTATTTGTTTCAAATACACTTGATATGCATAGCCTGAAGGTAAGTTTATACAATATTGCTAATAATTTTGGGCATGAGACAAAAGTTTCATGATGTGGAATTTCCCACTCATGGCTCAAAGGATTTCCAGATTATGGGGCATTTTGTGTTTTGAGTTTTCAGATTAGGGATGCTCAGTGTGTATCATCCTGATTGTATAAAATGGAAAATTGAAGCACAAAGTGGCTGTGTCTTCCCCACAGGTCATTCAGCTAGCAAGTTGCAAGTCTGAGGTTTGAGCTCAGTAGGTCATGCCCTGAATTGCAGATGACCTCTCATTTCTTGCCAGCCCCTGTTTCCCTTCTGTTCTGAGCTCAGCCTTCCTGCCATGGCACATAGGCACCCTTAGCTGGCAGGACAAACGCCTGCTGCTCTGCTTTTCAGCTTGAGTACTAGCAAAGTGTGTGAGGGAGAAGGAACCCTTGTGTCTCAACAGAATTTAGGATTCCTGGATTTCCTAGGAACTGGTGTTTTCAACCCCATTCCCATAGGATGTCCTTCGAGTGAATGTGGAATGGGGTTAACTTCTCTGGTCCTGTCACTGCCACCAATGCACTGGGTCAGCCTAGGCAATGCCCTTGGTCTTTTTAGGCCTCAGTTTCATTATATCTGAAATCAAGAGGCTGGACTCAGTGATCTTTGAGGTCACAGTTCCCAAGTGGTGGTTGGCAATCAGCTGAGGAGGGTTATCTGCCGACACATATTCTGCAGGGGAGAGATGTTCCTCTGTGCTATGTACCCATCAGAGGGATCCTATATGAGTGCTTTAGTCAGAATTCCCATATCTGGGACACAATACCTGACACCTAGAATTTAAAAGAGGAAAGGTTTAAATTGGCTTATGGTTCAGGGAATTCAGTCCCTGGTGGTCTGGCTCCAAGGCATCATGGCAGAGTGACTGGTAAAGGAAATCTGCTCACATCGTGACGACCAGGAAGCACAGAGAGAAGAGAGGAATTAGGGATAAAAACAATTCCTTCTGGGTCATACCCCCAGTATGAGGAGGAGAGCATTCCTATGATTCGATCACCTTCCAAAGGCTCCGCCTCTGGATACATGATTTGGGGACTTGTTAAAGCACAGACCACTGGTACTCCTTTCCTCAAGGTCTCTGACTCCAACCATCATCTGTGGTCCTGGGAATTTGCATTTTGGTACTGCAGAAGCTGATTAATATATCTGGGAGAGTGACTGTTCAGGTGTGGATGGCTTATAAGCTGTAGGAATTGAAATGAGATCAGAGGCAGTGTGGTATTCTACCTAAGATTTTAATGAACAAATTTCATAAAACCAGAATGACCCCATTCTCAAAGAACACAGATGCATGTCCCAGCACACTCAGAGTGGACTTGTCTTGGGGTTGGGTTTTCTTTCAGGTCTCCTGCCCGGCCCTGCTTCAGATGTGGTACCTGGCTCCATCTTGACTTTGGCTACATACTTGTCTTTTCCCCACAGGGCTGGACTTGACCTGAACTTGGTTGGACCTACACAGTTTGATATGTGGTTGCACGATGAAAACACAATTATGCTTTACGGAATGCCCTTCTACACTCGAGTTGAGATTTACAGATGATATAGAAAGCAATGAAAGTAATTCTGTAATTGTAGCTCAGGAGCCTTAGTGGGCTCCTACATGCCCCATAATGAAATCAGACTTCTCAGTGCTTCAGAGCCTTTCATGATCAGGCTACATCTCTCTGGAGTCTGGTCTTCTGTTATCCTCCCAAGGGAATCCTGTGTGCCAAACAACTTGTTTCTCCTGTTCATTCTCTAAACATTCCCAAGCAAGTGGACATGGTGGTGGACACCTGTTATACCAGTACTCTGGCAGGCTGAGGCAGGAAGATCTCAAGTTTGAGCCCAGCCTGAGAAAATTACCAACTTTGTGAGACCTTGACTCAAAATAAAAAATTAAAAGGTCTGGAGATGTAGCTCACTGCAAAGGCCCTGGTTAAACCCCCAGTACCACTAAAATGAAACACATTATCCCAGACCATTTCTTTTGGCCACACTGCTTCTCCTGTCATTGTTCAACGACAATGGCCTTGAATCTTCTCACCTGGACTCCACCTGTCTCTCCAGTCCCACCTTTGAGACTTGTTACTCAGACCCTGTTTGTAGATTATTTTCTCTCTCTCTCCAGCCCCTGCAGCACATAGTAAGAGCAACTTTTACTGTGTAAAAGTGTTTCCTTTGGACCTAGCAGATTATATAAGAGTTCACTTAATCCACCTAGCAGCACTCTGAATGGAGACCTGTTGTCCATCCATTTTACAGCTGAGAAAACAGAGACTGAATGATGTGGGAGCCTATCTGAGGCCACAGCTGTATGCAGCAGCTAGAATTCAGACCTGGGCTGAGTGCCAGACTTGTGTTCCTATGTTTATTGTGCAAAGCAAAGCAGTTGGAAACAATCTTAAATGTCACCAGGAGACATTTGAAGCAAGAGAGAAGTCAAGGCATATTAAAATGACAGAATCCTATATAGCAGTTATAATAAAAAACTGTTGTGTAGAAACATGCATGTGTTTTGCAAATACAATGCTGACCAGAACTAAAACCATTTTCAGAATGACACACCATATATGCAAGTTAGAAATCACAGTGACCAATGTAGTGCAGTGTTCATGAAGACAGTTATAAAGTAAGACGATAAACTCCCAAACTGAATACAAACCAACTTCAGGATAGCCCTGAAAGCCCAGAGAGAGGAAGAGGAGAACAAGAGGTGAGGGAAGCTGGAGGGGTTTCTGGAGGAGCCGACAGGTCTGGAGGGCTTGTTATTCTGCAGTGTTTTCCTTCTCTTTTTAAAAGATCTCAGCATAGAACGAAATAGTAACCTGTATTAATTCCAGGTGATGGGCAGATAAGGGACTCAAACTACTATCCTTTGTTTTTTTTTCTATTAAAACTTTAGAAGCCCCAGGTAATAAAGATATTATATCCATCAGATTTGTAATTTAAAGTAAAAGCAATATTAGAATCATTGTGTTGGTTGGCTGCAGCTGCCATGACAAAGCTGCGCAGTGTGGAAAACTTAGGCAAGAGAAATGTGCTTTTTTGCAGTGCAGGCTGCAAGTCCAATCAAGGTGTCAGCAGGGTTGGTTTCTTCTGAGACCTCTTTCCAGGGATGTAACAGTGGTCACTTTCCCCTCACGTCTTTATCCTGTCTTCTGTGTGTGTGTGTGTGAGTGTGTGTGTCCTAATTTCCTCTTGTTATGAAAATATCAGTCACGTTGGAGCAGGGCCCACCTGGATGACCTCATTTTAACTTAATTACTTGTTCAAAGACCCTCGTAGAGGTACTCTAGGAGGTCAGGATTTCACTTATGAATTCTGGAGGGGGCACAATTCATGTATTTAAAAAAATTTGCGTGTCCACTGAAATTGACAGAGTATTTCTTAGATTTCTGTGGGCAGAATATTGCAGATGTTCTTCAAAGCTGAGTTTTCTTCACGTAGGGGGTGCTTCTTGCTGCTGGTGCCCCGAATATCTGTTTATGTGGCCCTGTGAGCAAGGGAGCCTGAAGAAGAAGCTCCACATCTGTAGGAGTGACAGAGATGCTTGAGTGACAGTGGGAAGGACACACAGAAGGAAGTGCAGCAATCTGAGTAGTGGGATTATTCTGCTGTTTATCTTTGCCTGTCTAGTGCTTAGCGTATGCTTGGCTACTGGGCTGACACAGAATGAATGAATGAAACCTCTGCTGGGACCAGTAGGCTGTGGGGACTTTTTGGAGGTCAAAGGTGCTCAAGTGGTCTAGGTCCCAAGAAGGGCAGGTGTGGCTAGGCTCAGATGGTGCCAGCCCAGCCATGATTCTCCACCTGGTTTGCTGACACATCTGCAGCCAGCAAAAGAGGCCTGGCCTCTCAGGAAGGCTCCTAGAGTCCTGCTGACAGAGCCCAGCTCAGGAATGCAACTTGCTAAAATATATTTGTTTATTCAGAGATTTAATTAGCATGTTTAAATATTAAAGAGTAAACAATGTTTGTCTAGTGGGACTCAACATTTATCGTCAGGAGTGTGGGCTTATTTAATTATTTGTGTTCGTCTGCCCTAGAGTCAGGTTTCTGGCTTTGTTCTGGGGAGGCTGCGGAGTATGGTTCTCCCAGGACTAAGCAGGGAGGAGAAGCAGGGGGAGCTACAGGCAGGAAACCACTTCTGATGAGGTGGAGCTGTCCAGGCAAAAGAAACCAAGCCTCTGTGTTTACTAAGTGCAGAGAGGAGATTTTTGCAGTTTCAAACAGTGGGACCATGGGTGAATTCATAGGCTGGTGACAATTGAGAAGACTTTGGGTGCATCTACAGCTTGGGGACCAGAGAGTCTTGGGGTGTGATCTCTAAAATGAGCATATTCATTTTAGCTCCTGTGTGCTAACTTCTGTGGGAGCAGCTTCAGCCCCGATATCTGGAGACCTGTAGGCTGGATAGTAACTGGGTCGCAGCAGCTCACTTTATTGTGTCCAGCAGCAGCAGCCAGGAAAGGGAGAGGTCTCTAGGAGAATGAACAAGACCCCCAGGTGCCACTGCAGGTAGAACTGTGTGAATCAGGTGGCGGAGTGGGATGCGTGTGTATGGGGGTGGTTTGGCCACTGGTCTGCATTACCATATCCCTGCAAATGAAGTCCTGGATGCGATTACACGGGGGGTTATTTATTGGCAATAGGCTCTCCAGTTTTAATTTTTTCTTTTTGCTTATTCAGGCTTTAGCTCCAGAGGAAGATAGCCTGGGGTGGCTCCGAAATAGATTCTCTCTGGCCCATTAACTTATTCAGTGAGTTTAATGGTCCTTTTTCCCCTCAGCCTTGAAGCCATCATTAAAAGACAGAGATTTATAAAGGGAAAGATACTGAGCTTTAGTCAAACTTTCATTCTGGGCTGGGGGCGTGCAGGGGCCGGGGCAGTGGACACTTGCTTCTCTGCGTAGTTGCTGTGGGTATAGGCCCTGATGGGTCTGAGTTTAAGACAGAAGCTGCAGGTGAGACTGACAGTTTCCTGGTTCCTTGGAGGTTAGTGAGACCTCCTCTAAAACAATTCTTTAGGGGTAAGGGACTCTGGCTCACCTCAGTTGTCACAGGGCAGGACAGCCATGGTGTCCCTGAAGGGCTTAGGGTTGAGCTTCCTCTGGTCCTCAGTGGGTAGATACCCACTGCTCCCCATCTGCTCTGGATTGATTTACAGAAAATCAACTCTTTTGAAGTCACTTCACAGAGGGACCAAATTGTCAGAAACCAGTTTTCTTCAAGCCAAATGGCTAGAGGGCCAATTGCCTAAATGACCCCAAGCAACTGGCCAGAAAGCCAAATGGATGACTGAACAAAACAACAAAAACAGACCAAGAGCCTGTGTGCTGAATACTGAGACAGCCAAATGCAACAAAAGTTTGATTTAAGAAATATGATTATTTCTTAATCAACAATAAAGAAGCCAAGCCAATCCAAGGCTATCTAATTTGGTTCAATCTGGTGAAACTTGCTTCACTTCCTCCATTATTTGTGCGTCTCCTGGTGCAAAGCCAGATATTTTGGAGGATGCAATGCAGGAATGAATGGGGTTGGAAGCAGACCAGGCAACCATATCTGTTCTCCCAGAGAAGGTGAGTGTGCCAAGCGACAAGTGAGGTTCACACGTGATGGGACGCAGCAGGGTGGGACGGTGCCTGGGGAAAGAGGAGATGTTGCTGAGTATGTTGATGCACAGATGAGATCTAGACAGGGAGGGAGGCGAAGGGAACTGTTCCAGGTGGGAGGGGACAGCGCACAGGGGGAATACCCTGGGCTTGAGGAAGGGCAAGGTCCCTGTTCTGAGCTGTTGAGAGAAGGACCAGGGAGCCCTGGGAGGACACTGAATGCTGAGCGGAGCCTCTGTACTTTGCAGGGTGAGTGGTTGGAGTCTAGGAGGACAATTTGTAAGAAAGAAAGTTCAAATGGCTTTCAGAAAATATGAGTATGTTTGTGAATGGAAAAATAGAATAACAAAAAATAGAGAATTGGAAAAGAAATCACTCATTGTTATAGCACCTGGGGTAGAGGGAACCTATGCTTTGATGAATTTCCTTTAAGTTGTAGAGTAGAGTTGATTTTAGAGTCAGTGCATAAAGCAAAAGTGACCTCTGGAAATTCTTCAAATATCCCATGAGCACCACAAAAGGTGCCATGCTGAGAGAATGGGGGTCACAGCACAGCAAAGGGAGGGCAGCGGCACCAGCTTCTTCACAATAGTTATTGTTTCCCTTCTGCTCATTCTGGGTGTCTGGAGCTGAATTGCATACACTGAATGAGCAGGTGAACTGAAACCATTCTCTCTCTCTCTCTCTCTCTCTCTCTCTCTCTCTCTCTCTCTCACTCTCTCTGTGTTTACATGTACCTGAAAAGGTGTTTTTACTTTGCATTGTAAGAGAATGTAGTGTAACGTGGGTTGAGGAAAAGGAGCTACAGGAAGTAGAAGGCAGGAGACCACTGCGGAAGCTCAGGGATGAGAATTACGGTGGGGAGACATTATAGTTTAGATCTAAGTTGTCCCCAAAGTGTTTGGCAGGTGCCTGGACCATGGGATGCTATACTTATCTGTGGGCTCATCCACTGATGAGTTTAGGAACTGAAAATGCTGTGGGAAGTGGGACACAGGGGCCATGGCTTGGGTAGATGTGGTCTTGTCCTCAGCTCCTCTCTTCTCTTCCTCTGCTTCCTGGCCGCCATGGGTTGAGCACCTCCCTCTGCCAGACCCTTCCACGAAGCTGTTTCTGCCTTGGAGCCAACAGACAATGGACTGAAACCATGAGCCAAAATAAACCTCCTTGCTTTAAGTGATATGTGTTGGATATTCTGACCCAGGGATGGGAAGGTGACTAAGGAGACAAGAGGGGCAGAGAGGAAAAATGAGACACTTCCCAGTGAGGATTACATATTTCGAGCGCAAGAGGCCAAGGTGGTGAGGGGATTGACATTTCCAGGAGGTAGGTGAGGGGGAGTAGTGCCACCTTGAGCAGGCTTAGGTTAGGAGAGAGTTGGGTGATTCTGCTGAGGATATGGTGAATTAGTGTTGCTTGTGAGACCATCAGGCTAGACATGGTCTGCAGCAAGACACTTTGTGTCTGATCAGGGTTCTTGCTGGGCAGAATCTGCCAAAAGGAGGAGGCAGTAAGAGCAGCTTGTTAAGGGAGACTGGGACTGGGCTGTGTTCCGGGGCTCATGCTGCCGGGCCCACCAGCCTAGCCTTCTCCAGGGTGGCTGTGGCGGTGGGTGTTCAGGAGATGCACACTGCTCTGTGGCAGCCTTGCTAACAGTAGCCCCCAAGACAGTTGCTTTGGTCTTTGCATGAGGTCCCCAGCTTCTCAGCCGCCTCTCCTTGGGCCCTCTCCTTGCCATCCCTGGAGGCAGGATGTGTCTCTCTCTGCTACGTGTGACTTGCCAGGAAGAGAAGAGGTCCAAGGCATTGCCATTGTACTAGAGCAGCAAGAAGACTGCTGGTCAGTGTGTGGTTTTTAATATGATCAGCAAAATTAAGAAGATAATTATTAACCTATACTCAAATAGTTTTTCAAAGTAGCTTTTTCCTGCTCTGTGTGGGATCCTGGTGGGATTTTGTTGTTCCATTTCACAGAGAAGGCAAGATCTGCTGCCTGTCTGTGAGGAATGATCCACACCTTTTCCATAAGCCTCAGTCTACTGTGGTCACGTTCTCTGAACCCCAGTGAGAACCTGTGATTTGAAGAAGGTATACTTAAGGAGTGTCAGGTTCCCATACGCAAAACTAGAGTCATCCTGGAAAGTCCAGACAGCCTGTCATGCTCCCCCAGCAAAGAAGCATGCAGGGGTGATGATGATGATGATGATGGTGAAGGGAGAAATAACGACAAGAGTAGTAACTGCATCACTTCACATTAGGTGCTGTGTGCCAGGCTCTGTGCTGTGTGCTCTTCATCTGGTGGCTTTGTTCATTTAATTTATTCATGTTGAAATGAAGGGGGTGTTATTATTCCCACTCTTTAGACTTACATGTCCAAGGTGTCCAGCCAGCATTTCTGGGTGGACTGGTTTGGCCCAGGCCGCCACCCACCTGAGTTACAGGTGCCTGCCGCACTCTGTCTGCCTGCCCGCTGCACCGGTGGTGGTGGGACCAGTCCTCACCGCACAGCTCCGTGCATCAGCTGCAGTGTAGGTCTGTTAGATTTTCCGAGCTAGAGCAGATGTTTGCTGATGTCAGTTCAATGAGAAATTCTGCTCCATGTTCTCTGGGCTACATTGATCCATCCACCTCAAAGAAAATAAGTGTGCAGCAAACTAGATAAAATAGTTGTGCCATTGATTGCCTTATTTCGTGTGTGGATGGGAGATGTGAGTGAAACATGGCTTTGAGCAGGTGTGGGAGGGAAGGGCTGGGGTGGTCCTCAGGGCTGCTTCTGTCCCCAGAGGATCTGCCTGCTGCACCCAGATCTGACCCTGATGGTGGGACCCTTGGGGTGGTGCCTCAGCTGCCAGTCAGGGCATTTTCTTTTGGATTCAGAGTGATCAGGTGACCACACCTGAAGAGTAGGCACCTCTAAAAGTGTCATACAGAAGACTTAGTCATACAACAAACATTGGAATGTAGGATGGGGAAGCAGACTGAGAAGAGGCTAGACTTGACAGGCAGATTCAATCTTGGTTCTCCTGCTCATGCCATGTTGGAGAAGTCACTTAATTTCCTTGCATTTTAGGTCCTTGTGTACAAAATAGCCCTCAAGTAGCTGTCGCGATCACAGGTGTAACCAGACAGGCTTGCTCTTGGTTGCATGGAACTGAAAAGTGATTGTGGGATTTAACAGGGAGGAATTTTTCTGATGAAAACGAGATGATGTGGGGTTCACAGCTTTGGCTGAGCTGTGTCAGGGTGGTGTCTTCGTGCTGTCATGGAGTTGTTCTCCTGGGCACAGGGTGGCTGCAGCCATCATGACCCACAATCAGCAGATAAGAAGTGGGGGAAGGTTGGAACTGAGGCTGGCAGGAAAGCAGGGAGCTCCCAGGGTCACCTGACGCCCTACACTTCTCATGTGTCTCAGGTGCAGAGGTGGCCATCCGGGCTGCAGTGTGTGGCTTCCTGTCTATAGTGAGGCACGGGAAGGTGAGTGAGGGAAGCTGGAGAGGTTTCTGGAGCAGCCACCAGGTCTGAAGGGCTTGTTATTCTGCAGTTGTTCCTTGTTTGGCGTGTGAGGCTTTGCAGAACTCACTTGGAGGAGCACAGCTATGCCCCCAGCAGACAGCCATAAACAAGGGAGGAGAAGGAGGGACCTGTGGGTCTCCAGGTAGGGTCTGGCCATGCCGTGGGGAAACAGCAAGGCTCTAGTAAGACACAAGTGTGGGTCACAGCTGGCAAGAGGCAAGAGGGGAACAACTGCTGAGGCTCCCAAAGGACAGTGAGGAAATGGCTCATGTGATGAGATGCATGGTTCAGGACAGCTGGGGGGACAGAAGCTGAGGATGGATTGGTGGTGCAGATGCTGGGGAGGGGAGACCTTTTAGATGATGCGGCATCATCTAGGGATGGACAGTGGAAACAGGAGGAAGGTGGAGAGAGCAATGGTGTGGTAGAGGTCAGATTTGGCCTGATACTGTGCAAGCGAGCTCAGTGCTGGGTGTTTAGAGGGGTACCCGGGAGAGAGGGGGTGATGCACACCCAGAGAGGGAGATCAGGCCCTGAGTGGATGTGGGAAGGAAATGGGAGTCCAGTTTCACACAGTGGATCTAGATTTAGTTTGGACGCCCATACATAGACCTTTGGCCAGAATTCCTGAGCTGACCTTGGGCATAAAAACCAAAGCCTGAGTTGGGCATGGTGGTCCTTGTCTGTAATTCTATCACTCTGGAGGCTGAAGCAAAAGGATTGCAAGTTCAAGTCCAGCCTTGAACTTCAGCAACTTAACAAAGCACTCTCTCAAAACAAATAAATTAAAGGAGGGCTGGGGTTGTAACCCAGTGTGGAGAACTTAGTTTCAGTTCCTAGTACAGCCTCCCTCTCCCAGAAGACACAGTCAGGGTGGAAGGCTTGCAGATCTTGTACCTGGAGATGAAGGGAGATCTTGAGAGAAGTCAAGATCTTGAGAGAAGCTGAGGTAGGAAGGGAAGAAGGAAGGAAGGAAAGAAGGACAGAACTGCCAGCTGAACCCAGCTTAATTCGGAGGTGGGAGTAGGGAGAGAGGGCCAGGCATGGGGGCCACCCTGGGGTGTGACCAGAGGAACACATTTTCTAGAAAAAAATAGGTGTCCATAACTGGGAAGTGAGGTTGCACTGACTTGGAAGGAAAGGAAGGAGTGTGGTGCTCCTGAGTGTGAACCCCTGGGTAATGGGCTGGTTACCTTGTGCAGCGATGCACTGGCCCTGCTGCGTAACAGAACACACCAAGGGGCTTCGAAGCAGAGATGCATTTCCCATCATTAGGAGGCTGAAGCCAGAGATGTGGTGGTGGGCTGGTCTCCTCTGGGACAGCTGCCTTCATGCTACCTCCTCTGGGGGTCCTCTGTATGCTGCAGGCTCCTTGCCATAAGCATTTCTTATTTTTATAAGGTCACCTATCCTGTGGGCTGAAGGCTCACCCTAATGAACTCATCTTAAATTACTGACTTTTTAAATGACTTCCGAACAAGGACATGTGGTGAGGTACTGATTCAGGGTTTCCAACAGGAATGATTTTGGGGGGGGGGTCGTGATTCAGCCTTTGATACCAAGGGAAGACTGGTGATAGGTTGGCAAGAAATGCAACTTTTTAAAAGGATGGGGAACTCAAAACATTCAAAGGATGGGGGAGACCAGAATATGTGTAGAGTAGAAGGAAGAAAGTGGGGAGGTGAAGCCTGAGGAGGAGCGACTAGACAGGGAGGAAATGGGGTGTGGGGGAGCTGCAAGAGAGAATGAGGGACCAGGCTGAAACTGAGATTTCTGGAAAGGCCAGAACTGTGACAGAGCTGAAGCCACAGTGCCGTGCTTGGCTGTCTTCCTTTCCTTTCCTTTCCTTTCCTTTCCTTTCCTTTCCTTTCCTTTCCTTTCCTTTCCTTTCCTTTCCTTTCCTTTCCTTCCCTTCCCTTCCCTTCCCTTTCCTTTCCTTTCCTTCTTTCTTTTTTTTCTTTCGTCAGTACTGGGGATTGAATCCAGGGCCTTCACACTGAGCTAAATGCTCAGTCCTTTTTTATTTATTTATTTATTTATTTTTTTGAGACAGAGTCTCATTAAGTTGCTAAGTTGCCCAGTCTGGATTCAAACTTGCCATTCCACTGCCTCAGCCTCCCAGAGATCTGGGATCATAAACCTGTGCTGCCCAGTTTAACGCTGGATCTTGCAGGAATTAGAGTAAAGCATCCGCTGTCTCTTCAAGGTGGGGAAGGTGGCAAAGCTGAGTGCTCAGATGAGTTAGTAAAATGGAAAGAAGTCAAGATGGCTTGAATCTCAGGTCCTAGGTCTTCTCAGTGAGAGACCTGATCCCCCAGGCCTGAATTTTTTCATCTTTAAAATGGGACACTGCACCTCCTTCATCAGGTGACTGGGAAGATAAGTGAGGTAATTCACATGACGCACTCGGCCTGGTGAATTCTCTCCACAGCCTGGGCGGGCGGCTGGGGAACGAGCCCCTCTGCTAGCGTGTGCCTGGTTGGAGGGTAGGACGTGCTGTGCTCAGCCTGTACCAGCCACAGTGACTGCCCAGCCCAGAAGTGAATCGGGACTCAGGTGGCCTGAGACCCAGAGAAGGACTTAGACTGGACCTCCCTGGAGTGGTGTGTCTGAAAGTGGGAACCACACAGCTCCCCAGGAAGCCGGTGTCATAAACAGAGATAGACCCTATCTGTGGTCCCCTCCTACACCCCAGTTCCCAGGCTTTTCTGGGCTTCTGAGGTCTGCCTGTGGCCTGGTATTTCTTCTCCATTCATATCACCAGCTCCATCTCTTGGGACCTGTGCTGGGGCATCCCCTGGTGGCTGCAGCCTTCACAGTGGGAAGAACTACATTCTTAGGGTGCAGACGAAGTTGGGGGACAGGTTGGGGCTAGACCATGGGCAGGGCTGGTGCTGCAGGAGGCCCCTGCAGGTGCTGCCTGGGTCTTAGGATCTCAGGCTCAGAACTAGGATCTTAGAGATGAGCTGGTTCACTTTCATCATTGTTGAGGAAACTGAAGCCTGGAGGCGAGGAGGACTTGTCCACACAGCATGGATATGACAGAGGGGAGACCCATAACAGCCCTTCAACTCCACGTCAGGTGATCTCTCGGATTCAGGCTGCTTCCCTGGGTCACCCTGGGCTCATGGTGTTGGACCTTTGGATGGACCGTCTGTCCAGGATTTGCTATGTGAGGGGCCCAGGGCCAGAGGCAGCTGCAGGCAATCTCATGTCAGGCCAGTGAGTGATGTGGACTGTGGCTAATTGGACCCCAGGAAAGAATCCGGACCTTGCTGCCTGGGTGCTTCTTCTGTCCCTTTCTCCCTTACCCTCCATAGACTGGTGGGTGTGGGGTGACTGGATCTTTGTGTTTCTGGAGGGAGCTTTGGATCTGATCTCTGAAGATATGGACAGGTGGCCTCAGCACTATCACAGGACAAGGGCTGCTCCCAGCTGATCTTGGTGATTGTGAGATGTCAGGAGAGCCCTGATCACCCCCTGCATCCCTCCCCCAGCCCAGCTTGTCCCCACTTCAGTTCTGGACTCTGCATCTTCTTCCTTCATTCATCTGCAGCTTGCACTGTGGCCCTCTTGGCAGCTGAGGATCCAGCCTACAGCAGCATTCCTGGGGTGTGCGGGGAGAGAAGTGGGGCTTCTGCAGATTAGACTGGCTGGTCTCCTAGGATCCTGGTGGAGCAGAGGGTGCAACCCCTTGTCCCTCCAGTGTAGCAGAGAACCCAGATCTGCTGAAACCCAATGATTAATGTAGGTTTTGTGTGTGTGTGTGTGTGCAGAAGTGGCTTCTCTCACATAAAACTCCGACTCAGGCTAGGAAGTAAAGACTGGGGGTGCAGAGACAGAGATCCCCTGGGCTGTCTTGCCAGCCCCCTTCGTTTCATCCCGGAGGGAACTTTCTCTTTGATTATTGCCGGTGTCACCCTCACCCCCATGGATAGGTTCCCCTACCCATAGCTCTGCAACAAACACCAGCTTTCCTAAGTCTTTTTGGTATCCGGCTGGCAATTAAAAGAAAAGAACCTCACTAGCTACTAAGAGAGAATAAAGCAGAGATAATTATAGGCAAATAAAAAAGAAAACATGATCCATAGCGTGTGCTTTGCCAAGCAGTGCTGCACCACCACACCTTGCTTCCTGGGGCTCATTTATTCTACAGCTCACCCCACGGAGCCCAGCCACCTCCCTGGCTCCTGTGCGGGGTGCTGACGCACACCTCTGCTGTCCTGCCGCCTCCGAGGTGCCGGGATAATTCATGTGGCTGCCTCCCTAACGAGACAGGGATACCTCAAGGTCAGCGGCAGGCCGGGCTTATCAGACTTGGCTCCTCAGCGTCATGGCCACCCAGTGGGCACCGGGGCCGTGTATTTGTGTGGAAGAGGCTGCGTCATCAGCCAAATGACAGGACGAGAATAACGATGACGGTTGTGATAACACCTGATGATTGAAGTCTTCCTCTGTCCCAGGCCCTGCTGTGACTTTACAGAGATAATCTCAGGAGTGGTCACAGTGTTTCCCTGAAGTCAGTGCTGACACCCTGCGGCAGAGGAGGAACTGAGGCTCTGAGTTTGTGGATAGTGTGTTGAAGTCGCTCAGCTGGGATGTGGAGTTTGGACTCAGTTTATTCAGGCCCCAGAGAGGATTTTGGGGGCCTCATCTGTATGTGTTGGGCTTAGTATCCAGCACCAGACTCTAATTACTTGATGTTGGGGGCTCAGACTCAGCAGGCTGACTTCCCCCCATGCCCTTGGGCCTCTTTGTCACTTCAGGGTCCTGAGCTCTGGTGCCTGGTGCAGGGAGAATCCTGATCTGAACTTGGACCTTGTCCTTCCCAGGCTGGTCCTCACCTGGGCCTTCCGCTCAGTATCCCTTTGGGATGAGTGACCTGCGCTGTGGTCTTCCAGTGTCGATTTCAGCTCTTCAAGGGGACTACACTGGGGACCTTCCAGTCTCATGGGTGTTTCCTGAGACCACCTGTGTGTTCTGTGAACTCTGAAGCTCCAAAAAGTGGCCGTTCTCACCTCCGCCTTCATTCCAGCTCTCTTGCCTCATTGTTTTCTGCCTTTGGGGCACTGATTTGCCTCCACTCCCTAACCTGTACCATAATTTCTTGTCTGCTGTCTCACCCTGTTCATAGCAGTAATGGTCACCCCTTATCCAGGTTTTTACTCAGTGCTAGTATCTCATTTTAACATGTAACATCTCATCTAACCCTCCCGTGGCTTAAGGAGGGAAATAATATTCTTATGTCCATTTTATATAACAAGAAGCAAATGGAGACCTGAAGAGAGTGTCCATCCCATCAAAGGCCATGGGGCATTGACATGGTGGCAGAGTTGCTTTTATCTTCTCTCACTGCTGCCTCCATACACCAGGCCACTGTAGTCCTGCTTCTGGTCACCTCAGGGGTGCCCAAGCCCTGCCCTGGGATATCTTCTCCCTTGGTGAAACAGCCCCCATCCACCCTTGAGCCCTGGTCTTTGCCATTTTATCCCTGATGTGGTCTTCTGCCTGCCAGCTGCTCCTGTCTTCCTAACATGTGGGCAGAGGGGCGTTCAGGATGACGGGGCAGTGAGGCAGCAGAGGCCACAGCTGTGACCTGCACTCACACTTAGCAACTCAGGCCCTGAGTCCTGCCCAGTGGCCTTGGTGGGATGCTTTGCCCTGACAAGCTGTCCAAGGACGTTCTGCTCAGCTGATTCCGGGGCAGGTCACTGTCTGCCCTGGGGCTTTGTGCTGGGGTGACCCAGCTGGAGCTGACATCTGCATTCCGCTGAACCCCCACCCTCTTCCACCTGCAGCTCTGGCTGGAGAGCACCGCAGATGAGCGGCTCCTGCCTGCGGCCACCAGCCTCCAGCCAGCCTCCCTGTCCTCCCTTCCCGCTGTCCTGTCAACCCTCCACCGTCCCTCGTCACCTTGCTGCTGGCTTTAGCTTGGTGGGTGTTCAGTGAGGCAGTCCAGCATCCCCCAAGGGTTCTATCTGCCCCCGAGGGACCTTGAATCTCATGAGGCCGCTGTCTGACTGTGGGGTGTTTACTGAGTCATTAAGCCTCTCTGGCCTTAGTTTCCTCATGTGCGATCATGCAGTGTGATTTGATCATGTGCCCCAGAGTTCCTGGAAACTTAATTCTCAATGAATAAAGGTTTTTCTCTACCTTCATGAGTGGATGGATGTTATCCCTGGGGCAATGGGTTCATTTTTTCTGAGTAGGTTTGTTATCCCTGAGAGGATTCCTTATGAAAGCTGAGTTTGGCTCCCTTTGTGCCCTCTTTTCCATCTCTCTCTATCTTGCATGTGATTGTACACTCTTGCCTTTCTGTGTCCTGTCATGGGAAGGCACAGAAAGAGTCCTACCTGATGCTGGCATCTCAATATTGGACTTCCTGACCTCCAGGACCATG
Source organism: Hydrochoerus hydrochaeris (assembly GCA_004027455.1). Classification (NCBI taxonomy): domain Eukaryota; kingdom Metazoa; phylum Chordata; class Mammalia; order Rodentia; family Hydrochaeridae; genus Hydrochoerus; species Hydrochoerus hydrochaeris. The sequence goes on from PVLA01009847.1 coordinate 29,760, forward strand.
AGAAATAAATTACAAATCACTCTGTCCATGCTATTCTGTTATAGCAACATGAAACAGACCAGGACACCTATTAGTAGTAGCACTTTCCTAGGGTGGTTGTGAGAACTCCAAGTCCCAAGAACAGTGCCCGGAACTCCACAGTGTAGTAGTGGGTGTGCCGATGACAGGTTACAGCTGTCAATCATGCCAAAGAGTCAGTATCCTGCTGCTTTTGGTCTGTGGTAATGGCGGGTCTGTGCAGTTCAATCTGAACCTCTTGGGTGGGCCTTGGAGCAACCAGTGCCTTGATTTCCCACCTACTGCAAGAAAAGTGTGGCATATTTCACCCAGTGGCTGCTGGGAGTCCTGTGCCAAACAGCATGGTCATGTGCTCTAGGAACTGCAAATGCTGAGAAAATGGGGAGTTTACTTTTAAAACTCATTGCGGTCACAGTATTGAAAGGCAGTTTCAACATTAAGAGCATAAAACTCCTAGGCTACTTGTCAGCTCACTTCTCTGTGCCTCAGTTTCCCAATCCGTAAAATGGGGACGGTGATAGTATCTGCTTTGTAGGTTTGCTGTGAGGTTTGAGCCTGGGTTGTGAGCCACTGTGCAAACACTGGAGGGATGTGTGTGTGGGTTTGTGCAGGTGTTCAAGTTGGGTACTAGTGTCCTTACCTGTTGCTGTGTTACAGAGAATTTGCGGTTGGACCTGAGTTTCAGTTGCTTAGCAGACAGCCCCTCTGTACCTCTCTGCCCTGCATCACCTGGAAAGTTTGCTTTCTGGCTCCTGCTTTGGAGGTGGGACCGGCCCCTGTGGGCTGGAGATACCGGTTGCAAGAAAGGTGTGCAAGAAACCTTTATTCAGTTGGGTTATTATCTCTCCAGTGCCACATAAGCTGTATTGATAAATTAATCTCATAGTGTCAGATCAAACAGCTCTGTAATTTTTGTATTGTGCAGCTTAATTGGTCTGCACAGCTATGTCATTAGTTTGTTGTAATCTAGCCAGGCCCTTGCGAGCCGTTGAGTGACTCTGTCATTACTCGGGCTGGAAGGAGGGACTGGACGACACAGTGCTTCTCATCCTGGCCCTGACTCCCTCTAAGGTGCGAGGGTTTGGGGGTGGTGGGCTCTGTTGGAGAAGACAGCACCATGTGCACCCAGAGCAGACTACCTTAGCATTCACTCAGTATTTACCTTGGTAACCTGTTTAAACTCTCAGGTTTTTCATCTTTATTGATTTTTCTTATGAATGTGGAATGGCATCAGAAAATCCTTAAGATAAAAAATTCAGGAAAGACAAGTTGAGATTCAAGTTGTTCACTCATTCGTATCTTACTCAGGAATGAAGGCAGGAGGAATCATCCCCAGCACTGAGGAAGGTTTCATCTGAGAAATTGGATTGCTGGTGACTTAATTTTCTATGTGGATTTTCACCCCCCCACCCCAGTTTTCCAGTATGAATTGGCTTGGTCATCTTTGAGGTCTCTGGCTGGGAGAAGCCAGGATTTTATGTGTGATTTTTATTTTTTCTTTGAAGTTCTGGGGGTTGAACCCAAGGCCTGGGTCATGCCAGGCAAGCATACCATCACTGAGCTATGCCTCCAGCTCTTTTTATATTTTATTTTAAGATAGGGTTCATTAAGCTGCCCAGGATGGCCAGGAATTTTGGATCCACCTGTTTCAGCCTCCTGAGGAGCTAGGATCACAGGCGTACATCAGGACTGTGATTTTTCTTGTGGGCTGACTTCCCTCTGCTTTCAGTAGGACCCTTGACACAGGGATACCCTGGCATCACCCACCAAGTGCTTAAACTGTTCATTTGTGTAGGGAGCTTTTGTGTGTCTTGGATGTGGCCCTGGGCTGTGGTGCTGGTGTCATTCCTGCAGCTGGTATTCTTTTCCCTTTCTCTCCTTTCCTTTCCTTTATTTTATCTTATTATATTTGGGTCCTCTGATTATATATATTCTTTTAAATCCAAGCTTATTAAACTGTAGTCTGATTTACTTGGGGATTTCCTGCAGGCATCTGGAGCTTCTCTCTTCTGGTAGCCAATAGCCAACATTTTCAACTGGGCTGGACAGGACGATGTTGGGAGGTGAGGGAATGCATCTAAGTGGCAGCCTTGTGACCTTGGGCAGGTCACTCAGGGGCTGTGGTTGCTAGGGATACCCTTCCCCTTAGCAGGGTGTGGAGAACAGAGCTGAAATGACATGATGTGCTCATTCCAGGCCCTCGTGCTCAGACAGGCTCTGTGTGTGGGAGGCACCATCTCTGGTGTTCTCCTCATTGTGATTTTGACCTTAACCATCCTGAATACCTGGAGAAGTTACCCACTCTAGGAGACTCAGTTTGCCACCAGAGAGCACTGCTTTGGAAGCTGGGCTGCTGGAGACCTTAGGGCTGGCTGGTGGAGGCCTGGTTTTGGTTGACTTTGTTGGAGGGAATGACAGGCCTCTGGTGTTTGGTACAGTGCAAGCGACTCAGGGATGGCCCTGTTCTCTAGGTTCCTGCCCGGCCCCACTGCTGATGGTCCACACAGTCAGGAGGCCACAGCCAGTCTTCTTCTGTGAAGGCCCTGCCCCAGTGGGTGGCAAGGGCTCTGGGAGCTCTGCAGGAGCTGCAGTTCAGCTCCTGGCTGTGGCTTCTCCTCTTGGTCTCTGTGGCCGGGAGTCAGGGCTGTCAGTTGTACCTGGACTACCACACAGCTGGCTGCAGGTCAAAGAGATTTCAAAGCTCTCCTGTCCTTTTCCATTGGTTGTTTTGCCTTGATGTTGAAGTGGAACATGGAACTTGGCTAATGAGCTCCCTCTGTGCACAGGCAGGTGTCACCCTATGCATGTGGGTGCCCTGTCCCCTCTTGCTCTTCCTCCAAATGGGATTGGTTGTTTTTGAAAAAGCTCCCAGGGCTCTGTAGCCAAGAGGTTGTCTGCTGTCATTGTTGCTAGGGTTGTTGCTATGGCATCTGTCCTCCCGGCTGCATTGTGAGGGAGACCAGGTGGGTGATCTCATGTCCTCTTGGTGCAGATGGTCTTCACGGCTGGGGTGGAGGGAGGCCTCGGAGGGTACAGGCTAGCTTTGCAGACAAGTGGCTTTGGATGAGGGTGAAGAGCTGTCCATGCAGGGGAACCCTGGACACTCCACAGCCTTGGCTTCCACAGGGTTGACATGGAACCAGGGATACAGCCTGGGTGCTGAGGCTGGTGGCGTCACTGAACGTTGGGTGAGATGTGGAGCAAGAATAGGGGACAAAGGCAGCACAGTCACCTGTGCCTGAGTATAATGGTCTCAGGGCCCCAGGCCCTGCAGCTGCTAGACTGTGAGCCCCAGTGGATGTGAGGTGCTAAAACTCTGACTCCTCCTGTCGCCCCCATCCCACTTGCTGTGGCTGTCTCTGTGCCTGCTCCTGGCTAGTGTGCCCTCTCTGTCCAGAATGACTCTGTTGGTGAACACTGCCATCCCAGTGGACAGCGGAGGGACCCTGAGCTCAGAGAGATCTAGTAAGTTGCACAGGGTCACAAAGCTAAATGGCCAAGACAGGGTGGAGATCTAGGTCTGCCAGCTCCGTAACCTGGGTCTTCCCTGCCAGTGTCCTGGCCATCGAGATTCGTCTTCCTGCACTTTCTGCAGAGGCTGCCCAGAGACGATCACAGTGCTCAGGTTTCCTGTTTAGCATGCACAGATGCTATGTGGCCTGCCTGGCTCCTTGCAGCATGTCTGGGCTCCGCTTGGAGGTCAGAGTCGTCCTGGGGCCCCTTCAGGAAGAGCTGACGTCCCTGTCTTCCACGATGGTGGCCCTGTGGTAGCCTGGAGCATGAACATGAATCTTTAAAAATGATGGTAAAATCGTACATAGAATTTGCCATCCTACCCAATTTTAACTGTGTATTATAAAAATTCTCATTTTCATGTTTGTCTCCAGAACTCTTCATCTTGCAAAAGTGAACTTTTGAGTTATAAGAAAATGTACACATTAACGAAAAAGTACACGTTAAATAACAACCTCCCAACATGCTGGCCGCCGCCTCCCTCCTCCCTGTTTCAGTGAACTGACTACTCTAGGTGCCTCATCTCTGTGGAATCACACGGTGTTTGTCTTTTCATGACTGACGTGTTTCATTAGCATAGTGTCCTCCAGGCACCCACGTTGTGGTCTGTGTCAGAATTGTGTTCCTTTGCACAACTGAGTAATATTCCACCGCAGGTGTGAATTGGCCGCATTGTGCTCTGGTGGACCTGTGGGTTGCGCCTATCTTTTGACTGTTGTGAGTAGTGCTCCTGCGAATGTGGCTTTGCAAGTATCTTTTGAGATCCTGCATTCAATTCTTTTGGATATGTTCCCAGAAGAGGCGTCACTGGATCATATACTAGATCTATTTTTAATTTTTGAAGAACTGCCATTCTGTTTTCCATAGTATTTGCACTATTCTGTCTCCCCAGAAACAATGCACGCAAAGCTTCCGGTGGCTCCACATCCTCACCAACACCTGTCACCTTCTCCTTCTTGAGAGTAGCTGTGCTGCGTTGTATGGGTGATAACTTATTGAGGCTTCGGTTTGCATTTCCTTGATGGCTAGTGTTGTCGAGCAGGTTCTTATGGGCTTATGGGTCATAAGCGTTATTTTTTGAAGGTTTAGTTAACCTCAAACCCTACATTGCTGAGTCACCTCACTCCTTGGTAACTTGGGGTCACCACTAGATATAGTTCTTACCCTGAAGTGATTTGTAGACTAAAATAAATGGGGCTCTAAGGCTATTCTAGTCAGCCCAGCAAGGAGAGGAGGCCAGTCCAAAGGACGGGGCGATGTTGGTTTTGCAGTGCCTGCAGGGGAAGAAGGGCTCTCTAAGAGGGGTGACGGTGGTCTTCCAAGCAAAGTGCCATCACAATCCTGGTCCACAACATGGCATGTGCCTTAGGGAGAAGTCTTTTTCAGGGGTAGGTCCAGGGCCACTGTATCATTGACTGGATTTTCAGGGTCACTTCTACTCTATACAGGGTGAGGTTAGAGTAGGTTTCAGCTGGTGCAAAAGCCCTGAGTGTCTCTTGCGGACATCGCTCTCAGCTAGTCTGTAAGTTCTTCCTGGGCCCACAGAGCTGTGGAAGGAGGACACAGGGCTGGCTCTGAGGTCCAGGGGATCTGCAGTGTGGCAAGGCCCACAGCTCATATGGTGCCAGGAGACAAGGTGGCAGGAGCCAGGAGAGGCAGCTGGGGAGGTCCCGGTGATGGTGGTGTCAGATATGAACAAGGGTCACCAACATGGGTGTGACTTGTGACACCTCAGTGTAACAGCGCCTTTCCTTTTATTTTTCTTTTCGGTACCAGGGATTGAGCTCAAGGCCTCATGCTCAGCTACAGCCCTCACCCTTCTTATTTCTCATTTGGAGACTGGGTCTTGTTAAGTCACTCAGTTTCCCAGGCTGCCTCTGGGAACTTGCCATCCTCTTACCTTGGTGTCCCAGAATGCTGGGACAACTTTACATCTTGCACATTTCATGTCTAAATTAAAGGCTGTCACTTTCATTGACACAGAAACGTCTGCTCACATCCAACAGGCTTGTGTTGAAGAACTCAGAGACCTGCTGAAAATGTGAACTGCTGGAGATATTTAATGGTTACCTCAAAGGCTGTTTCTTTGGGATTCTTCACATTTGGTTCATGTATTTAACTGTTTAGCAAGCAATGTATCTGGACTGTATTTTCTTAGCTTTCTGCTACAAAATTGACTTTAATGAATTACAGTTTAAATGTGTTCACAATCATGCAGAGTTGATTAAAAAGGAAAAAAAAAACCCCTCTCAATTGAAGAACATTTCTGTCTCTTGCAGAAATATAAAGAGTATATTTCCTACACATAATATTTTAGGCAAGGATTCATGTTAGAGATGCCTTTCTGGACTTAATGGAAGATGAAAAATTGTTTATCTCTACCCATAACTTGGAGTAACTAAATCTGTTTCCCTTTTCACTTTGGCTGCCAGGAAACCCATGAGTGTGTTCAGTGTCTGATGTTGGGAATTAGTTCATCTTTACATATACTCCTTTTAATGCTCTATTTTACTTCTATGTCCAATTTTCTATTTTGCCTATATTTTATGTTTCCTCAAATCCTTAAAAAATGAACAGAACTCCTGGATATATATCATTAAAAATATGTATTCAAGCAAACATAAACATGAATGTTTGTAACAGTACTATTTTAAGAGTTCAAAGGTGGAACCAATTTTTACCTCCATTTTCTGATAAATGAATCAACATACACCAGAGTGTTTTCCCAGTGGAATGTTCTGATAAAAGGAATGAAATTCTGATACATGGTGCAGGGTGGAACCTCAAAAATACTACCAGAGATGTAAGCTAGAAACAAATGTCATATAGCGCATGACTTCCTTTCCATGAAATGTCTACTGTAAGGCACATCTGTGACCCAGGAGCTGGGTAGACGAAGAAGCTTAGTGGGTACAAGCTCTTTATTGGGGTGATGAACATTTTTAGGAACTAGATAGAATCTGTGCTCACATGACCTTGTGAATATACCAAATATCATTAAACTGCACGTGATAAAGCGGTTCATTATGTTATGTGATCTCTCCTCAATAACCTTTTTTTTACGATTCTGTGGATTGAACTCAGGGCCTTCACACTGACCTCCACCCCCTGCCATTTTTCTTAGTGACTTGTTAGGTCACTAAGTTGTCATGCCTGGCTCAGACTTACATGTTGGGATTATAGGTATGTGCCACCAAGCCTGACTTAAAAAAAAACAAAAACAAAGACTTCCTACTAAAATGCTTTTAACAAAGTGCACATAGTATAAAAAAAGCAATTTTATAAAAAATACTGAGTTGGGGGGCTCTAGACAGAACTGCAGACTGTTCTGGGGAGCAGGGATGGCACCCTTCCTCTCCCCTACTGCTGTGCTGTCCTGAAGCTGCAGAGCCTGAGGATGGCAGGTGTCCCAGGTCCCCAATTTTTGGTCATAGGTGTGGTAGGCACTGTATTTTGCTGTAATACAGGATAAGCCTTCTTGATCCATTTACAAAGGACTGAATCAGGGAACTCTGGGGTGCTGGTTGGGGTGAAGTCGACCTTCCTCCACAGACTTGGAGTCGGTAGAGATGAACTCAGGAATTTCTAACTAAAGCCAGGGCTGAATCCAGCTAGGATCTGGGTGGCACTACCTGGGTGAGATTTCTCTCTGGCTGGTTTGTTCAGTTCCAAACCATCCTGGTGTCCAGGCACAAAGGACATGTGGAGTTGCAGAGGGGAGCTTGTTTAGAAACAGGACAACCAAGGTGGGCCTTTGTTTCCTTCAAAACCTGAGGCCAGTGTGGTTTTGGGTTTCATTTAAGGACTGTCTTCTGTGTTCAGGATTCCATGAGGAAGGCAGATGAGGCCACAGTTCGTTCTCAGATCCTCTGCTTCCTCTCTGAGTAGCTTCCCTCCTGTGCTCTCAGGAGGTCTGGAGTTTCTGTTCTGGGGTTGCTGTGCCCTGGGAGCGCTTCTCTGTTCCAGGAGGAGAAACTTCTCTTCCACAGACTGGGCTCCCTTCAATCCCTCTTTCTTAGCTTTTTCTTACAGCAGTGCACCCCAGATATTTGTGCCTCACTGCACACGGAGAGATTGACCTTTATGTAGCATCATGGGGAGAAAGGGAAGGAGTTCTTGCAACTGGAAGGGACCTGCCTAGTGGCCTCCCAGATTCCTCATGGACAGTATCTGCCATGCCTTGGATGGTAAACTTAGCTTTAGGCCAAGGCAGAATCCTACATGCAGGGAAAGGGATGAGGGTAATGCTTAGTTGGCTTTTGGAAGAGACTTGAAATGAATCTGTGAATGGCATGTAAGTGTTCCCTGTCCTTCAAGGCCTGGTCCCTGGAACTACATATCCCAGGATCCTTTGCCAAATAGCCTTTGGCCAATGGGAGGCACTGATTGAGGTTGATGGGCAGGAGGAAGGGAGAGGCCAGCTCCCTGTACAGCTCTGGGCATCATCTTTATATCTTTAGCAATAGCTGTATCTCTTAGTAGTTGCAGCGTCTGCTAGGTGGCCCCTGCTGTTTGCAGCTCCTGCCAGACAGCTCTGATCCTGAACTTCATGACACTGCTTCTTCCTTTTGTCCCTCAGCCTGTGGGCTTCCTGCTCTTGCTAATCTCTTTGTTGTGCTGTGGTTCCCTTCAGCTTTTCAGCAACTCCAATGTGTCACAAGTTTCTCCTTGAAATTTCCTCCACCAAGTGTAGGGTGTGGGCTCAATTTCCCAACTAGGCTCTGACTGATAACAGCTGCTGGCTGCTTCTGGGCAGTGTTCCCACTGGCATCAGCCAGTCACAGTGCATATGCATTGGAGATTGGAGTCAGCTTGTTCTGCAAGCACACACCTTGGTCACCAACCTGTGCTAGTGTGAGGTGACTGCTTGGAATGCAGGATCAATGGCCAACTCTCTTATCCCCAGTGTCAGTCTGGGGTAGGGGGACCCTCATCCATAGTGAATGCATCCCAACCCCTACCCTGTGAAGGTCTGAAGCCATGTGCATACCTGTGGTAAATCACATAGGAAAAGCCAATAGATTAATTTAAAGTATTAATTAATTTAAAGGACTAAGTAAATTAAAGTATTAAGTAATTTAAAGTAGGTACGATAAGAGGTTAACATAACAATACAATAGAGCAAGCATAGCAATATACAATAAGTTATATAAATGTGGTCTCTTTTTCCCTTAAAATATCTTCCTGTACTATTGTCCCTCTTCTGGTGATGCTGTGAGATGGGACGGTGCCTATGTGACAGGATGAAGTGAGGTGGGTGACACAGGCACTGTGACGCAGTGTTAGCCTGCTGCATAAGGGTGACTTCTGCTGTGCTGCAGCAGTGAATCTGAGAAGCTAGATGGCTAGGAAGTTCCCAAGGGGTGTGTAGCATCCACACTGTGTGATGCACTGGACAGAGGATGAGTCATATCCTGAGTGGGATGGAACAGACTAATAGCACAGGATGTTGTGATTTAAAACTTAAAAACTGTTTATTTCCAGAAATTTCCACTTAATATTTTGGGACTATATTTCACTATGCATAATAGAAACTGCAAAAATCAAAACTGTGGTTAGGAAGAGACCATAGTAATGGGGAAGAAGGGTTGTTCAGGATAGCTGCTTTCCTTGTCTTCCTAGAAAACTCCTACTCATCCTTTAAGATCTACAGATGACAATCTCTTAGAAGCTGACTTTTTCCTCTTCCATTTACCTGGGTTGCATCAGTTGTTCATCTGTCCTCCTGAAAAAGTATAGAAATGTGTTAGAGATACATGCCTTAGAGTGTCTTCCCATTATAGTCACATGTAGGTTTATTTCCCATAGTGGGCTTCAAGTTCACTGAGAACAGGACCTTTTCTGGCTCAGAGCTCAATACCTGGGACACGGTAGCAGTGCCACTAGATTTTGCAGCCAGGACTCATCAGCCTGGCTGTGCATTAGGATTCCCTGGGAAGCTTTTACAAAATCACAAATGTCTGGGCTCTACCTCAGCCCTGGGAAATGGAATTGCAGTGTCTGAAGATGGACCTCTGTTACTGGCATTTTAAATAGTCTCCCTAGATGACTTTAATGTGCAGCCAGAACTGGGAACCATTGGTTTAATTGGCTGCTGCTTCTTGTCACTTGCTGATTATTAATGAGCTTTGTTATCAAGCCCAGCTCCTCCTGCAGTTTCCTTCAACTTAGCAAACATTTGATAGTGCCTACTCTGAGCCAGCCATTGTGTACATGGTTTTGCTACTCAGAATGTGTTCTGTAGACCAGCAGCCTCAGCATCGCCTGGACTTTTCAGGAATGCAGAATCTCAGGCCCTACCCTGGCTCTACTGGGTCAGAAGCCAGGTGGTCTGCACACATGTTGCAGTCTGAGACATAACAGTGCAGATGTCACCCAAATGTCAGTTTGTGTGCTCCTTGGGAACCCTGTTTCTATTCCCATCCACTATATTTTGCTTTAATGGGGTGTCATTTTATCTTACTTTTCTGGCTAAAATGGAACATACAAAGGTGGCAGAGACCAAGAAGTATCAGATATGGGAAGGGATGGGTGTTCTCTGGGATTTGGAAGCCTTTCTGGGTTCACATAAAGTACCAGTGCTTGGCACACCTGGAGCTGGGCTTTTGGAAGAGATGGGCTCCACTTCTGACATGGCTGTTTCCTTGGAATTAATCTAGGCCTTCTGGAAGGCTGCTGTGGCCATGGCAGATGGAGGGCTGCAGCAGATCCCACTGCCAGACACAGGCTGGCATTGATGCAAACAGAGCAGCCTTGCCCACTGTGATGGATAAGCTTGATTATGTCAAGTAGATTGATGTGGAAGCCAAGCAGAGCATTGGTATCACACATACTTCTGAGTGTGTCTGGGGTCTGTATCTGATATCTCATCATTTCCTCTCTGGTGCTGTTCCTTTGCTCTCCTTCCTGGCTTCCATGAACTAAGCAGCTCTGATCTGCCATGATCTTCTACCATGATGTTTCTGCCTTGGAGCCAGTGACCATGGACTGAATGCTCTGAAATTGTGAGCCAAATTAATCCTCTCCTCCTTTAAATTGTGGATGTTGTGTGTTGTGTCCCAGCAACAGAAAAGCTAACAAAGTCACCTTATGCTTTTAGGGTCCAAGTGCAAGAACAAATTTCTGGATGCTGGCTTATCATAAGGTTAGCTGCTGTTCATTTTGAATGGAATATGATGACCTATGTCTAAAGGAGTTGTTATTTCAAAGGCAATTCTATCTCTTCCCCTTCTCAGAGCCGGGCACACTGGCCCTGTAGGTTTAGGCAGTGTTGGAGGGCAATGCTGCTGACCATGCCAGGAATCCAGGGGTCAGTGTCTTCCCTGGGGAAAGGCCTTGCTGATAGAGGGTTTGTCTTCTTATACCTCTGATAGTGGCCTCTGTCATGTGCTTTTTCATAGACCTAGTGCTGGATCTCTGAGAGACAAGTGACAGGCAGTATCCTTCTCTGGAGCAGAGAGCCCTTTCCCCCTAACATGATACTTTGCCCCCTGAATTTTTGTAGCTAGAATATGTCACAGTACTAACATAAGACAGCTTCACAGGGACAGCTGTGTGCTTTCATCTTGAGCTCTTTGGTAATACTGAAGCAGACATTTGAGGAGGAACTAGTTTATCTGAGAAATGGCATAGTAAGGGGTGTGGTTGGCTGTGGTCAGGAGGCTGAGGCAAGAGGCCATGTCTTGTGGTTGGCTTCATCATACTGCTTGGGTTGACTGTGAAAGACAGCTCTACCACCCTGCTCGTGGGTCGGGCTGCCTGCTATGCAGTGAAGGTGTGTCAGGGTCCTTGGAGGAAGCTGAGGCTAGAGCCCCACAGTTACCTTCCCATAAACCCATTCTGTGTGATCAAACAACTTGGCAAAGACTACTGAGCTTCTGTCCCAAATGCTGAGGAAGCAGCACTAGTTGACCCAGTGGAGATGGGCCATAACTTCAAATTCATTTACAGTGGCTATGAAGGAAGAACACAGAGTCCAGCAATAACGTGGACCTAGGGATTTAGCCTAGTCCTGGGTATCTGACAAAATGTGTCCACGAAGCACATTTTCTTAGGCTCGCTGGAGCTGGTCAGGGGGAGAGATGTGTGTAGGGAGAGTGCCCTGCACAGAAGCACCTGCTGAGGTGAGCAGAGGACTTGGCCAGGGTCAGAAGGGTGGCTGATGTGGTGACAGGTTGCTGCTGCTGCTCTTATGTGGTGGGTGAGGGTGAAGATGGGAGAGATGACTGCAGATGTGTAAGGCCCAGCTCCAAAGGTCATCATGGAAGGATTTCTGGAGAGTTTTCACAAGTGTCTTTCAAGACAATTTCTATCAGCTATGCAGAAAGTGTTACAAAGGGGACCGAGTGGACCCTGGAGATCGAGACAGGCAATGGTACACCTTGTCTTGCAGCTGGGTGCCATGTGCACACCTGAGGGTGGGACTCTGGCAGGCTTAGCTATGGAGGTCAAGGCTTGGGAATCCTCTGTTCAGCTGGTGTCCTTTCTTGTTTCCCACTCTGAACCCATCACAGTCGGTCAGGTCTGCCACCTTATTTACTTAGGGTCTGGAGAAATCATTAGGGGTCAAAGTGTAGCAAAATGGCTGACCCTGTGGCCGCTAGCTCAGGGATTTAGGCTAGCCCTTGTTCAGAAGGCTGCAGGTGGCTCAATCAGCTTCCCATGTTGAGAAAGTAGAGGGCTTCAACTGGCCAGCTTTGGGTGAACCTAGAATGACTAAGGCAAAGCTCATGTCTGCAACAAGCATCCTGGGAAGGAACTGGTGGCAGATCCAATAAGTGGTGATTGGCTAGAAGCATCACTGCCATGCTGGGTTCTTGGACTACTCATTTCTGCCCACCCTCATAGGAGTTGGGACAGTTGCTTACAGGAAGATTCCAGAGGCCCAGTGGCAGAAGGGAAGATCTGAAAGTGGGTATGTCTTGCTATTTGTCTTTGTAGCCCCGTTGTGCTTGTGAGGTCTGTTTCTATGTCTCACCCCACCAGGACGTGGAGGCACCAAGATGGGAGCCGAAATGCATCTTGGAATCTGAATTGATACCTGCTATCTTCTCAGCTGTGCAGAACCACATGCTAAGCTCAGCATGGCTTTTCGCAGATACAAAGCTTGGATACTGGGAGGTTCTCTTCTTTGCACTGCTGCAAATGCTTGTTTCCACAGTTAGAAGGATGAGATGATCAGGGATGTGACCCAAACTTTAAGGATAGTGTTGCAGAATCTTCTCCATTATGTTCTCTTCCTTCATCCTCATGTCCCATCAAAGTGGTACCCAGCCTGCTCTGCCCTGTTGAGAAGTGACATGTGGTGAATATGCTGTGGCAGGGTCTGTGCCCAGCAGGTAGCAGGTGGCTATTTGCTCAGGGACTGCAGCCTGGCTTCTCTTCCCTGCAGCTTTGGATGTGTGGAGTGACAGTACCGGGCTGTACAGACCCCTGTCTTCCCATCTAACTTTGATTGATTAGTTTATTCAGAAGGGACTTTTGGCACCTTCTATGTTGCAAGCAGGGTGCAGAGAAAAGGACCTTCCTGAAGAGAGGTAAGATATGCCTACAGAGAACTCTGACTTCCACACTTACCAAAGCCCAGGCCATCAGGAGGTGGCTGTGGAACTGAGACACACGGACATGATCAAATGCCGGGTCTCCCCTGCACTCTGTGTTGTGGTTTATGGTAGCTTCCTTAGTGGCTGGTTTGATATCTCAAGAACTCTGAAACAGAAAAGACATTTTTTTAGTCAGCAGAAATTAGAAGAGAAAAGGAGCCTCTTAGAGGGAAGGGACAGTGCAAGGAATGGTGAGAGGGCCAGGTTGCTTAATGGCAGTAGATTGCTGGGATTTTCAGAGCAACTGCAGCCTCAGAATCCAAGGTAGGGCAGTTTGCATTTGAGCTTCAGACTTCTTAGCTGTATGTGACTTAAGAAAATTAAGTAACCTCTCTGCTTCATTTATAAAGAATGATGAAACCTAGTTGTTAGGGTGATTATGAGATTGAAATGAGATTATAGAGGTAAGCACAGAGTATGATTCTAACAGTGCAATTCTTCATTCTTTTAAATGGATTATTTGGGTCCCAGGTATGTGGGAGACATAGGTGGAAAGGCTTCCTGAGTCTAGCAAGTGGTAAACTAAAAGGTATCTTAGTTTGGGATCCCCCAAAAGAGATCTGAGAACTTCAAGGGCAAGTCCTTTATCTGTAGGACAATCCCAGGGAACCTAAGTAGGGGAGAAGTCACTGAGAGAGGAAGCTAAGGAAGGTATGTGCCAGGCAATACTAGGAGGAAACTCTGGGAAGTGGTATAGACCACGGGCCTGGGGTGGTCTGAACTCCTCAAAGACCAAAAAACTTTTGGGCAAAGGAATTCCCTGACTAATGGGAGCCAGCTGGTGTCATGAAGTAACAGATTATCAGGGACAGTAGAGAGGGCCATGGCATTTCTGCACCAAAAAGTTCTGTGTCTCATCCAGCTCCTACCTGACCACACATTCCTGTTAGTTCTTTGCATATTATTTCCTAGGCATCACTAGTGGCCTGGGCTTCATTTTTATGCCAAAGTCAGACTCCTGGAGACACGGACATGGATGCTATCCTCAGCAGCATCTCTGCTCAAGGAAAAGCACTGTCCACAGCAGCAAAGGTCATGATGAGGAGGGGACTGGACTGGAGAGTGTGAAGTGGCTTCCAGGGGATTCTGGGCGACAACAAGTTTGGGGCTCACCTGGCCATTACTTAAAGATGGGCGTGGATGAATCTCTTTGCTAAAATGGCATCCTCAGCCTCACAACACCCCCAGACAAGTGTCAGAGGAGGTGGCCAAGCAGGGGCTGCTTCTTGGCTGGCTCATTCTTTGGGTTCTTTGGGGTTTCTGCTTTAGAGAATGGGGCATTCTGTCAGTGGTTTCCAGTTCTCCTGGTTGGGGCAGGAGCTACTTCTCCTTCCACCTTGATAGTGACTGCAGGGTGAGGCAGGAGAGAAAGTCTGTGGAGTAGAGAGGCGTGGAATGGAAGTGGGGTTGGGTTGGGGTGCAGGCTGGGGAGGGAAAGGTGTTCTGACTACCACCCAGGGAGACTCATCAGGAGAGGAACTGCTGCAGCAGGCAGACATGGTCTGGGCATGGAATTAGCTGGGAAATCCTAGGAAGGAGTGCTTGGGGGTGCTGATCTCTGTCACCCGGGCTCTCTTCCAGTGCAGACAGACATGCACACTTAAGCCTTGATTTTGCCCCTTTTCGGGAGTTCAGGTTTCTTGGAAGGATGTGATCTTTTACAAAGAAAAGCAGCTATGCAGTACAGCCAACACTACACTTGATTCCAGAAGGCATGGATCAGGACGTGGGTTCCTCAAGGGTCATCGGCACTGTGATTTCTATGCTATAGCAGCATCTGCATGCTAGGAAGTTCAGGTTTGGTGCCACACAGCTTGCCCATGATCTTAGGCTAGTTATTCCCACATGGTTTTTCACCTTCTGGGAATTCATAGGTGAGCCCTGTGTGGTGCTGGCTTGGGCTTTGCTTTCTTGAATTGCACATAGCAGGAGTGGTATGGTTTGGGCAAAATCAGTGTGCCCTCACATACCTGAGGGCCATGGTTCCATGGGTAGCAGGGTCTTTGCACTGTTAAGGGCAGGCATCAGGCATTTTGAATTCCCAGTGCGCTGATGTGGGAAAGAAAAAACTATGGACAGGAAGGCTCAGCTATTGGGCTTGTTCCGAGAGTGCAGCCAGGTTTCCCTTCCAACATATCCTGTTGGGGGCTAGGATATGGAGGCTTGGGTCTGATCAGGGTGGGTTTGGCTGGCCACAGGATCCAGATATAGGGGGCCTTGGTCAGTGATGCTATTGTTAACCATAAATTGATAATGCTGTGATTCCAAAGGGGAGTCAGACAAGGTCTATATGGTTTGAAACTGGTCCACTAGCCATTAGCAAGCTGGCAACGAGGAGGGCTGGAGTTCATTTGCCAGGAAAAGGAGGCTAATGTTGTGCTGGCTGTGTTGTGAAGGTGCCAGCTGAGCAGCTAGGATGAGGCCAGGACTCCTGTTCCAGCATTAGCCTCTCACGGAAGTGGCTGTTAGGACCTGGGAGAGCACCCCATCATACTGATAAGGTGCTGACTATGGGCACGGGATGGCTTATGACTTGGAGATGCAAGAGGAGAAAACTCTCCAGGAAGAGCAGACTCTGAGCTGAAGCAGCTGGCACACAGTGGGTGCTCTATAAATGAATGACTAGAGGTGTTCTCCCCACGTGGAGGGCTAGTCTCCAGGGGTCGAGGGGGCTGGTTAGAATCTTTCCTGCGCTCTCCTTTCCTGTCCCATGTAGACTTGTCTCCCTTTGCAGGTGTGGGGAGGTCCTCTTGTGGTAGTAAGTGTTCTTGACCAGGTGAAGGTGATGCTTCTGTGCTGCATTTATGGAGGGCTTTTTAGAAGTCCAGTACCCCTCTTGGCCCTGAGAATGCTCAGGTAAAAGATATATAGTCCTTGCTTCAAGAATCTCAGTCTTACGGTGCAGACAGGTCTGTGAATGGATCCATCACGACAGTTTTCCAGGAAGCACAGGCTCTGTTTGGAGCTGACACTGGGAGGCTGGGTGGTTGTTTACGTGTAAACTACCTTCTACAGCTGTGGCTTGAGCCTCTGAGTGACTGTACCCATTACTCTAGCTGCCTGCTCAGTGCCTGGCTTAGGGGAACCTCCAGAATCTGATCTGGCCCTTTGACCAGAGTCTCTTTTGTGTTGAGCTTGTGCTCTACTGGGAATTACCTGTTTTGAATATTGGCCTTGGTTCTGTGACAGGCTGCCCAGCAGAGGGTCTTGTGACCTACAAAGAGAGATCCAAAGAAGCTCTTGAAAGCAAGGACATCTGGGCTGATTTGTGAAGTGTGGGAACTTGAGGAGCGAGTATCAGCCAGCATTTTTTTTCTATTTTGTGCTTCTTTGTCCTTTGACCTTGAATCTCAGCCTTGTCCTAGGCCTTAGACAGCTATTCCCTAACACAGGATGGAGCCCAGCTAGAGAAGCCTCAGGAATCCCTGTGGGTCTGAACACTCACTGTGTGCAGAAGCCAGTGTGGGCAAGAGGAGGGCAAACAAAATAAATAGAACGCATCAGTCTTTGTTGTCAAGGAATTTATGCTCTCATGAGGGAAGCCAGGCAAATAATGCTGAGACTCACAGGTGACAGGATCACACACATACATCAGCAGCCGCACAGAAATAATTCCCCAGTAATTGGAAGGTGAGGCGGGGATCACTGAGTGACTGCAGTTGGGTGGCAACGGGTGGTTTGATAAAAGCTTCCTGCAAAGAGGAAGATGCAGCATATCAGAGCTCCAGAAGGCAACATTCAGCTCCACAAAAATTCGCTGGGTACTCACAGGCTGGCAAGGACAGGAACACGACTCAGAGGAATAAAAAAGAACCAGGGCTGGGCAATAAGGGCTTTGTTTGTTTGGCTGACTGGTAAAGTGCAGGCTGGATTATGACAGGGGCAGGAAACGGGGTGG
This sequence comes from Hydrochoerus hydrochaeris, assembly GCA_004027455.1. Lineage (NCBI taxonomy): Eukaryota > Metazoa > Chordata > Mammalia > Rodentia > Hydrochaeridae > Hydrochoerus > Hydrochoerus hydrochaeris. Next base: position 46,791 of record PVLA01009847.1, read on the forward strand.
TGGCAGGCAAAGGGTGACTGGGGAGGGTCTCATGGCATGTGTGTCTCAGTCACAGCTATTGCAGCTATAAACAGGATCACTCTCCCCTCCGTGGTGGCCCCTGTTCCTAATTTCAATTCCTGCACAATCCAGTGACTGCTTTTCTTTTTGGAGGGGAAGTTAGCATTCTTTGAGCACTGGAATATCCCAGGGCATGGGGATAAATATTTTACCAATGCTACTTCTGTTCATCCTTATGATACCTCCATGAGGCTGGCATCACTGTCTCTATTGTATACATGGGGAAACTGAGGCTACAGTAGATTACCCAGTTTACCAGGCGACCCTGAAGCCTATGATCTTTTTCACTACACCAGGTTACTTACAAAAGTCCAGGGAAGATTCCTGGCTAGTTGATGTCTGTTGATAAAAGCACACCTCCCTAAGCAGTTTAATTTTTTAATTTTCTCTAATGGAAAGATGAGAGGATATAGGGATAAGTAAAGAGAGAGACAGAGAGAGTCACAAAAGCTGTTTCCCCAGGCCTCATTAAGAAGTCTCCTGCTTTCCTCTCAGGTCCAGTCTGAATTTCAGCCTCAGAAAAGAGGCTCAAGAGTGCAATGGATATTCCATAGGGAACAGAAAGTATTGCTTTTGCCCTTAAAGGTTCTGGGGCTCTTTATGCATCCCCTCTCCCTAGGTATGGGTTTCCCTGCAGGCTTGAGGCTTCCTGATGGAGGTCTTGGTTTGGTGAAAGATGCCTTTGTTAGGCACTGTGTGGTCTTGAGCCTGGGAAGGACATGTTTAATGTCATCTTTGAGAAAACAGAGGCTTGAGCAGGGTAGGACACAAAAGCTAGAGTCCAGGTGGTCATTGTATCCTTCTGGGCACGGGGCTTTCTCAGGAGCTATAGACATAAAAAGACAAGAGAAGTTACCAGAAGTGCCAGAAGGACCAATTGATAGGGCTTGAATATAGGGGACAAAAGATGTCAGAAACCTCTTGGATAGACACGGTTGGTGGATGATACTGTAGTTGCTCCTCCACATACTGTGCTTGTGGTAGGCATCACTAATTGATCACAAGTTTTTTCTTGCTCAAACACAGCAGTCAGTGTTAGCTCTTGCTAACCCACTGGTATCATATGAGCGTTGAGTCTACTTGCCATCTCTACTGTTTTAAGACAGCAAGACACAATGGAAGTAGTTTGGGAGTAGTCAGGAGATTGAGAGTCAGTTTTTCTGTCCACCTTTGCTCTTAGGAGTTGAGGGGAATTCATATGATAAGAAGGATGACAGCACAGGGTAGAGGCTGGACACCAAGGGTAGAGCTTCAGAGCTGGAATTAATCTCTAATTAGGCAGCAATTGGAGTCATGTGACTAGAGACATGCTTTCTGGGGAATAAATGCATGGGGCTTATTGCTAGAGGAAATGAAAGTGGTCATGGTGCTGAACTAAGGGAGAGGAAAGTTAGCAAGAAAGAAACTTTCTTTGCCTTCATTTGGGCAAGGAAGACCATCTTGCTGGCTCGCTAACTAGAACTTGGAGCCATCAGAAATTCTAGAACTTATTTCCTTACAGATTATGAGGGGTAAGGTTGTTAATTCCCATCTTTTGAGTTCCAGATGGAGGTCAGTGTTTTGTTAAAGGTGTTGGCCCAGGGCCTTTCTCCCTCCTGCAGCCTCCACACCTCATACCTGTTGGATCTCTGGCCAGCCCATACTCTCATCTCCATTCTTACCTTTTCTTCTCTGTGGCTGATTGCTCCCTGGCTTTCTGTGTACAGAGGAGAGAGGCAGATCCCACAAATACGGCTTTGTCTTTCTGATGGCTACCTTGACTAATCACTATGACACTCTGAGGTTATGGGATAATTATTCTTGCAAAGTCAAGGGCTTCCTTTCCTTCTAGTAACCTGGAATTACCCTCTAACAGTGAAAATGCCCCAAGCTTTGGTATGAATTTTCCACATTAACTCTGAGGCATAGTTGCAGTGAGAAAATCTACCCTTTTAATAGGGGAAAATATTGCCCTCATAAGTCTTTATGCAGTGTACTTGAGCTTAATGCTCACTTACCAATTCGCCTTTATCACTTCCATATTGAGTGAATTAAGTCCTCCATGTGGGTAGTTATTAAAGAAGTGATAAGTGCTTTATAATTCAGTAAAGGGTGGCCTGGCCATTTCATATTTTCCTGAGGAAATTGGCCACCTGAAATGCAGCTCTCTCAGAACTCTTGGGGCCAGCTGATCTTAGGCACAGAGCTTACATTATTGGATCACTTTCAAGCCAGTTTCTCTGGCTGGAACCAAACTCTACTTCTTGCTCAAACTGTCTCTTCCAAGGCCCACTGGGGAGAATCAAGATCAATGTCTTCCTTTGTGTCTCTGGTTCTCTTGTCTTGATCAAGCACCCCTTTGCAATAGCTTCAAGGAAGAAAAATTCTACTATAGATATTCTTTGTATCACTCATCAGAATCTCTATCCACTTGAGTACTGCATTTCTCTCTTGATGGAATCAAGTAGGTAACCTGCCTGTTTGCTATTGGGCCACAATACTCATACGGTTGTGTACATAGACAAAATGTAAATGAATACAATTAATGAATGAGTATCCCTCCTTGGAGTTAATGACATTTCGGAGTGGGTAATTCTTTGTTTGGAGTATGTCTGTGTTCATGTGATGATAAGTAATGTCTATGGCTTCTAGTCACAATATGCTAGTGGCACCTCCTCAGTAATGATGACCAAAAAGTTTCCAGGCTAAGGTGAGAGGACTGCAAATTCAAGCCCACTATGGGCTAGCAAGACCCTGTTAAATAACAAGTAAAAGCAGGTTGGGGATGTAGCTCAGTGGGGAGAAGACACTGGGTATAATTCCCAGTTAAACATATACACACAGAGTCTCAAGGCCTTGCCAGTTGTCCTCTGAGGGCAAATCCACTTTTGTCTTGAGAAGTTATACAGAATGGTTCTAGCTAGGCTGCTTAGTAAAGGCATTGTTGTGTGGCAGAGATGCCAACCCTGGTGCCTCAGTTGAGGGGAATACTTAACGTAAAGGCCCTGAGAGTAGGAGAGGGAGCTTGGTATGTTAGAGAAGAGAAAAGACAACACAGAGGGGGAAGCCAAGTAAGTGAGAGGCAGGTTGGTTTGAGCTAGATGAATCACATATTGTAGGACCTTGCTGATCATGGCAGAGTCTGGCTTTTATCCCATGTGCAAGTGCAGAAGCTACTAAAAGTTTGTGTGTTGCTGATTTATTTATTTTGATGGGGGAGGCATTTTAAAATTCACCACAAGTTGCAAAATCTTGTGAGGTGGGGTGTCCACTATGGAGGTGCACTTCAGCAGGTACAGATATTGAGAAGTGGAGGAAGAGAGAATCAGTAATGGAATTTGCCTTGGGCGACTGGGTGGTATTGTTGCCGTGTACTGAGGTGGAGAAGACTGAATGGGAGGAAAGCAAAGGCTGGTGTTGGATCTGCAGACATATTAGAAGAGGCTTGCCCCTAGGAAAGAGCTCTGACCAGAGACATGCAGGGTGCAGAGACATATTATGGTGTTCAGAGCCGAGCGTCTGGGTGACATCACTTTGTAGGAGGCAGAGAGGTGAAGAGAACAGCCCTTGAGATGAGCCTCCCACATTTAGGGATCAGACAAAGAGTAGAATAGGCAAAGGAAACTGACAAAGAATGGCTGGAGCAAAAGGAACCAAGGAGAAAGGAGCCTAGTCAAGGATGCCAGGAAGGAGAGAATGGCTCAAGACAGAGAGGGCGATTAACCAGAGAAAATGCTGCCAGGAGTTGGACAACAGGGATCTATTGGATTTCTCAACTTGAGATCACTCTGGCCTTGATAATGTTCCAACAGAGTGAGCAGAAAACAAATTGGGGAAGAATCAAAGGGAGAGTAGCGCTGCAAATGTAGACAATTCTCATGGAAACACCTGCCACAAAGAGCGGTAGGGATGCACATCAATAGGTTAAGGAGGACACGGAGCCAAGGAGATTTCATTTTTAGATAGACTGTTGAGATGAGTCTGTGTGTGGATGGAACATCTAGTAGGAGTATAGAGAAGGATGCAAAATGAATGAGTTTGTGAGAAGGCAAGAGGGCCTGAGAGAATAGGAGATAGTTAATTTCTGCCATTGACCCCTTTGTGGTTTCTTTATTCATTCATTTACTCAGACAACCCAGAGCACTGGAAATACCAGCTCTGGGTTGTGCCCTTTGGAAAACTGATGCTCTGGTGGAGGCTGTACTCACAGAGGTGAGGGAAAGATGGAAATCATGCTGAGGTACCACAGGCATTCCTGTCTCCGTGTTTGTTGCAAAGGGATCTTGTCTACTTCCTTGTTCCACATAGTGAGCCTGGGAAGGAGCTTTGTGTTATACAGGCCTGTGAAGTCACTGCCACCCTGTTGCTGGACCCCAGAGTGATATCCCCAGGTCAGTGGTGTGCTCCAGCATCAGGCTGGGTGGGGGCAGGGTGAGGGCCATGCAGATGCCAAGCATGAAGATTCTCTGGTAGGGAGGGCAGCTGGTTGGCTACCCTGGTTTGTGCTTATCTGGGACCTCTATTTGAGATTTTGGAAGTGAATGAGTGGTAAATAAGACAGAGATGATCCTTGTTCTCATGCGTTACAGTTCTGCTGTAGAGACCTTGACAATAAATGCATAATCAAGTAATCATATAAGACAATTACTGATGGTTATTAGGCCTGTGAAGGACATATACAGGGGCTTGTGCCAGAGAGCAACTGGAGAGGAAGGGAGTTGTTACTAAAATAGGGAAGTTCAGCTTTCTCTGAGAAGGTCACTTTTGAGTAGAGACCTGAGGCATGAGAAAGAGCTGTTTCATGTAGAAGGGCCAGTTGGGAATAAGCCTGGTGTATCAAAGGGACCAAAGCCAGGCCCAGTGTATGTGGAGCCCATTTACAAGGGGAATGTGTCCAGAGAAAAGACCTGATAGCCAGCACATACAGGACCTTGTGGGCCATGGTTTGATGTTAGGGATTTATTGTAATCACAAAGAGAAGGCCTGGGAGTATGTGATGGCTTCAACATAAACATTGTTGACAGAGAGGCTGACAGCAGGGTGGCCACTTAGAAGGGGCTGGGGGCTCTCCAGGTTGGAGTAGGGGTTACTTTGTGTGCTGATGTGCAGGGGAGTGGAGTGGAGTCACCATCTCTCACCATGCCAGGGAGCAGCAGTGAAAACAGAGAGGAGCAGAGAGACTGGGCAGGGTAGGCTGGGTGCAGGCCAGGGTTCAGACAGAACAGCCTGGAGCCCCTCTGGGGTACTGGTTGCTTGCAGGTGAAAATTGCTCCTGGGCCTCAGGTCTTTTCCTAGCAGGATAGCAGAGGAATATGCCCTTGATCTTTCTTGTTAGGACACAGCGTCACAGTGCCTGAGGAGTACAGGTGTGTGCAAACGTTCCTCGTTCCTGGAACAAGCTTTGGAATTGATCAGGAAGCCGGCACAGATGCTGTCGCCTCCCATCTGTTCGCCACATGATCTGAATGTTCCTTTCTGCAGTCCCCCGGTTGGGGGGCCCAGATGTGGGGCTGGTTCACTGTGCTCCTTGGCACACAGCTGCTTGTAGGCTGGTGTGCTAATGTGTTGGCATGCTGGGGTTGCCAACCCAAGCTCCCCCAAACCCTCAGGCCCTGAGGTCTGACTTCCCAGGCAGAGAATTCCTCCTTGTAACAGCTGTCAAGAAAGAGTGAGTTGGTGACTTGGCTGGTGTGATCCAGTGTGGCTTCACCCTGGCTCCGTGGTGCTCCAGACGGCTTGTTTATAATGCTAAACATATCAGATAATTGAAAACTAATGCTGCTGTCTGGATCACTAGACATAATATGCCTGGATAACAAATCAATTTCTTCATTGCCCTACAAAGCTTTGAAGGAAAATGCACGGCACAGTGTGTGTGTGTATGTGTGTGTGTGTAACACTCATGCTCATGTGTGTGTTCTAATGCCTGTACTTTAGGAAATGGAATTCCAGCTAGTTTCCTCAGCATCCTTTATATACTTTAGTTTAAACTTCCCTCTGAGCGAGTTAAGGTGAGCAGGTGACAGAGCCACAGGACCTGGAGGGAGCAGTCTGGAGACAAGAGACAGCTGTAGGTAATGCTCTTCTTGGGTGCTGTGTTGGCTAAGATATACATATTTGAAAACACTGTGCAAACACCAGTTTCAGTTGTCCCCTGCCAAGATATAGCTGCAAGAATGTATACCCTGAGCACGATATTAGTGGTGTATGCTTAGGTATCACTAGCTAAATGTGAATTCTGACTTCACCTCAGGAAAGCTTCACATATCTGGCAATGTCAATTATCCAGAAAGGATGTGCCAAAAATGGTAAGAAAATAAGGGCAAATACCTACCTATTTGTGTGTGTGCCCATGCATGTCTGTGTGAGTATGTGAAGATTTGTGAATTCTTTCAAAATCTTTTAGGTCCTTATTTCATTTACTGTTGCTTAACACACAATTCCAACAATTGCAATGCAGTCAGTTCCTTACTGCATGAGTATGGTGCATCCATGCAAAAGTGAGGACCGAGGCACTGCCTCCTCTAAATCTCACAGCCACAGATTTCCTTTGAGGAAGCTGAGGACTGGTGATGCTGGGAGAACTGGTCCAAGGACACTCAGCCACAGTGCTAGAGCTGTCTCATTTCTGGGGCCTCTGGCCTCCAGGTGCCCGCTCTTAGCCATTGCGTTCCAAGAGGCTCTGGAGGAGACTGGTTGCAGTAGCTCAAGGGGTGCCAGCCCACAGTGTGGTATAAGGGAAGGAGCCAGAGAATTGCTAAAAATGGATGCAATAGCAATCAGAATCAAATCTTAGGAAGGTAGGGCCTTTGGGGTTGGGGTGTAAGTGCTATGTCTTCAAGGGTTAGCAGAAAAATGTAAATCATGTTCTGTCTGCTGCGCCTACGAAGGCATGGAAGTGGAGACTGCATTTTGGGGAGGTTGAGGGGAGAACCATCAACAAATTGAAAATGCAAAAGTTAGTTGTCTGGAAAATTTGGTTGTGAAGAACAGCTCATTAACATCTCTGAGAAGTCCCAGTGAGAAGAACAGCTGTCTCACAGCAAGGGAGGAAAGGTAGCCAGTACTTGGCCTGTGTGTCTAAAGGAAGGAGGAAAGGAGGCATGTTTCTAAGTCCCACCACCCAACCTGCCATGTTGGCAGTTGCCCATATTACCAGAGAAGTTTTTCCTGGTGAAAGGTGCCTTGTCCCTGGTTCCTAACATCTTAGTTTCCTGGGGTTTAGTGACAGTGGACATTTCAGTGTTCTAGAATTTTCTATATAGAGAAAATGTAAGCATTAAATATTAAGTATTGGAGGTATAAACAATTCTTAAGCATAGTCACATGATACGCTTTTAATTAAAATATGGGCCACCCAGTCTGTACCATCTAATTTTTAGATGCTTAGAGATTGCCAGTTCATTTCCATATTGGCCCAAGCAAAACAGAAAAGCTGTGATACAAAAGTACAATCTGATTTATTCTAGCACAAAGAGTTTTTGTGTTCTGTGTGGATGTATCAATTAATACTAATTTATGCCATGTCTCATTCCAGGAACGGGTATAAAGCAGGAACCTTAGGTCCTGGGCCTCCTAGGCTCACTGTTGCTATTCTAAATCTTCAATTGTTGGCTGCATTTCTGACATCTCTGAAGACACACTATATAGCCATTTTCTGGCTCCGTCCCACCCAAGCCCACCTGGAAGCCATGTGTTCTGTGATTACCTTCACTGCACTGGAGCTTGTGAACTACGGCCCTAAGCCTGCCTCTGGCTCTAGAGGTTGATGTTGCTGCGGGTGTTTCGCTCACTGCTTTCTCTCTCTAGGATAGGGATGCATGTGTGCTCTTGGCAGAATAGTGATTCTGTGGTGTCGTGGAATGACAGTGTGAGAGGACAGGGATGTGGCACTGAGTTGGCCTGCTGGATGGAGCATTCCACATCTCTGTGGAGCAAAGAGGCCTGAGAAATCCAGGAGAGCAACTTTCAGTGGAGGGAAAAGCTCTGACCTAGTGGATCCCATCCAGAGTTCAGTGGGAGAAATCATTATTGCCTCTGGAATGTGTAGCCTTGCTGGGGCGCATGGACCAGAGGACCAAAGAGCCCCCTATTTTCCCCCAAATAATGCCTTTGACTTGAGAAGTTACCGGGAACCACGGTTTTCAAATTTTTCCTCCTACCTGGATTCTGTGGCCTAGAGGAAAGCTCTTTTGTTTTGCCTGAGGCCTTGTAGCAGTAGATGCAGCAGAATTGATGCTGCTTGGAGCCATGGGTCTCTTCAGTGGTGATCTGGGGCAGAAGCATTAGGCAGGGCTTCTCCACAGCAGTGCTGGGGACATCTGTGTCTGACCCTTTGTCCTGGGCTGTCTGGTGGCTCGTAGGGATTTCGCAGCATCCTTGGGCTCTACCCATTAGATGTGAGTGTTACTCTCCTTTCCTAGTTGTAACAATCCACAATGTCTCCAGACAGCCAAATGTCTCCTGGGGACAGAACTGCTTCTTCTTGAGGAGCCTAAAGTGGAGGTGGTTGATTTAAAGTGGGCTAGGGAGCTCAGGGCCACCTCTCTGCTCTCCCTCTCTTCTCCCCTCCCGTGATATTGACTCAAGCTGGGGCATCCAGTTGGAGACCAGGGCTGCAGGTCCTGTGGAGGCAAACACACCACGCCCCCTACTACACTGCAGGCATCTTTCTGTGCTCCTCCTTCTTCCTCACCCCACTGCAGGAGTGATTTGTGAGCAGCTTTTGCAACCATGAGGCAGTTTAGCCTGGGGTCCTGGAACAGAACTGTGAGTTGCTGCCCTGGACAGGGAGCAAGTGGCTGAACTTCCTTTAAAAATATATGGCTATTGATTGTTTTTCAAATGACAAAACGAATGCTCTATAGAAACAATTCTGTTGACTTAGAAAAGCACAGAAGATGAGGAGCCATTCGTGACTGCGCTAGGGGGAGTATCCACTATTTCTCTTAACAAAAGCAAACCAAACCTACTCTCATACTTCATCCTGTAGAGTTGGCCTTTTCTGTTTAACTGCATAGCCTCCCTAATAGCTCAAACCAGCCAGCAGAGTTAGCACAGCTGACCTCTCTGGTCTGGTACCAAGCGATGAGTCACAGGAAAACTTGGCAGGCACATGCCGATTTCATCAGCAAATGTCAAGTCTGTGCCTTTGGCGACCTGCTCCTCTTCAGAACCTGCACTGACGTGACCCCAGTGCCCTCCTTGAACTTGTTTATACATTTCCGCTTGAACTGTATTCCAGGAGGTCATGAATGACAGGTTTCCTATCCCTGTACTTAGGGGGTTTTTGTTAGTGACTGCTGAGAAATGATGACATCCAGAAGCCTATTGCCATTGTTAGGCCTGAAAAGTGAGAAAAGATTGCTTAGCCTCTTGAAGAAAGGGGAAAAAAATCCCCAAGACTTATGCTTCCTGAGGACCTCTGTCCCACAAAGGTGCCTACACACTCATACTCTTTTTCTCTCTGTGCCACTCTCAAGGGCAGTTATTTCTTATCCCCACTTGACAGGTAGGAAGAATAAGGCACAGGCAGGTGTAGTAACCTGGACAGGGCAGGGGGAGAGGTAGTCATGGGGCTGAGCTGCACATGCTGGCAGCTGGCCCTAGGCAGGAGCCAGCTACTATTTTCTGTAAAGGGCCATAGAGGAAATAGGTTTGGCCTTGCAGCAACTGTCCAATTCTGTCACTGTAACTTGACAGTAGCATAGATGATAATGAGTGGTTAGGAATACGGAAATTTGAATTTCATATGATTTTCAAAGGTCTTTTGATTTTCTTAAAAAAGATGTGAAAACTGATCTCAGCTCTGGGACTGTATAAAAGCTGGCAGTAGCTTGGGGGGCCCCTAAGCTGTAGTTCTTCAACCACTGTCCAGAGGCCCTATATCTCTCTCTCTTTCTTTCTTTCTTTCTTTCTTTCTTTCTTTCTTTCTTTCTTTCTTTCTTTCTTTCTTTCTCTCTCTCTCTCTCTCTCTTTCTTCCTTCCTTCCTTCCTTCCTTCCTTCCTTCCTTCCTTCCTTCCTTCCTCTTTCTTTCTTTCTTTCTTTCTTTCTTTCTTTCTTTCTTTCTTTCTTTCTCTCTCTCTCTCTTTCTCTCTCTCTCTCTTTCTTTCTTTTCCTTCCTTCCTTTCTTCCATCCTTCCTTCCTTCCTTCCTTCCTTCCTTCCTTCCTTCCTTCCTCTCTTTCTTTTTCAGTACTGAGGATTTCACCTGGGGTCTTTACACTGAGCTACATCCTCAACTCTATTGTTATTTTTGGTTTTGAGACATGGTCTCATTAAGTTGTCCAGGCCGGGCTTGAACTTGCAATTTCCTTCCTCAGAGTGCAGAGATGGCTGGTATTCTCATAGTTGGCTGAGCCCTAACTTCTAGCCAGACTGTTGCACTGTGGCTATTAAAATGCTGTCCCTTCATTTAGGAAATTTCAGGTGCAACAGAGGAAGTAAGGGCCTTTTTTTAAGAAATCTGCATCCGGTTGGTTTATCCATTCATACTCCTTCCCTTGTTCAGTGTGTGTGTAGGTCAGGAAGGGTCAGTTTGTGGACCTGAAGATGTGAGGGCTGAAGTGAGCAAAGTTTTAGACTGTAGTGATGATTGACAGCCAGGCCATCGTAAAGACGCATTGACAGAATACTAATGTGGGCTGAGAAAAATGATTTCATTTATTTAAACAATTTGATTGACAGCCCCTTGTTGGAAGCAGCTCCTCATAGGAAGCCAGGGAGGAAGCAGCACACTGTACAAACACTGCAATCTGCTTGGTAATTGGCACAGCCCATGGCCTGGAGAAGATGCTTGGGGCACTTAGTGGCACAGGTGGTCCTGCCTCTCCTGTGTGTCCTTTTCATCTGAAATGTTGCCAGGCTTCCTGCCTCAGTGGGATCAGACCAGGCAGACTGCCTTGGAGCCATGAGAATTCCAGGGAGAAGAATTTGGAATTGGAATGCAGCAACAACCTGACCACCTGGTCCATGTCCTCAGCAGATGCCAATGTCTCTGCCTGCTCAGCAGGGGCGCCGGGCAAATGTGGAACAAAATGGGCTCTCAGCATACCTCGTCACTGTGCGTCGCCAAAGTGCTTCCAGAGGCCCTGGCAGCATAGCCCTGCTGCCTTCTTGGCTCTGGCTGGACTTGGTGGCAGATGGCAGAGCCATGGGTGTGATAGAGTTGGGAGGAGATGTCTGGGGAGGTAGCTGTCACTATTCTGGTCACAGTGTGCCTTGGGGAGCTATGTCCTAGGGTAAGCTTTCAGCTTTCTGCATCCTTTGCTGAGATGGGACTTAGAACTCACAGTCACTGATCAGAGTCTGATCCTGGAAGGGTACAGGTGGGCTGCAGAAGCCTTTTACTGAGGTCCTTTGGTGCCTGTGGGACAGCAGGGATGTGTGAGCAGTCAGCTTTTGTACAGATTTTCAGCAGGAAAGGGCCATGGTAATCAATAAAGCTATAATGAGGGATGTAATGAGAGATGTTTACTCCTGGCATTTTTTCAATATTAAGGAACTAACTGAAGTCAGACCCGTACCCAGACAAGCCTCTTTGTGCTAACGGAGGTCTTGGGTTTCTTTGCTGTGGCCTGGAATTTATGTACGGGGCAAGGAAGAACTGGTTTGTGTCTGTTGATAAAAAGCCCTGGTTAATAGTGATTTATGTCATTGGTTAATAAATCTGAGAAGATGAATTAATTATTACTTAATAAATGTAGTGTGCTTGCTAGACACAAACCTCCTTAAACATGAAGTCTCTTAGGAAAAGGTCTAAAAAGTGATCTTCATGATGAAAAGGGAGAGAAACTGCTGAGCTAGGGTAATTGTGTCCTTTACAAATGAGGAAATGAGAGCCCCAAGGAGTGCAGAGCACTTGCTCAAAGCCACATGCAACAGCCTTGCAGACAAAGCTACTACTGCTCCTGCGCCACCCAGCCAGCTGTTCTCTTTCCCCCCCTCTGCGGTGTCTCCCGGTCCGCGGGGAGCCGCCTCCTCTCTCACGTTGCTCTCTAAATCAAGCCCTTGGTTTTCTGAATGAGCTGCAGGTGCATTGGCTGTGGTCACCCAAAGGTGGCTGCCCAAGTCTGGTGTATGTCCTCCTGGGCCTTTCTACACAGGAGCCAGGGCTGTGGGCAAGCCCCACCTGCCTTTCAAAACCCTTGTCCTTTGTATTGTCTTTGTGGGCAGGATCTAAGGGGGAAAAAAAAAAAGATTACTCAAAAGAAAGGGAATGAGGGACACTGAGTCAGACAGACATTCAGGAAGACTGAGTTTCCAACGTTTGTTTCTCGATCCGAGGGTGTGGTGCTCGGGATCTATGAATCTACTTCATTCTCCCGGCCAATTTCACCACTCAGAGATACCTGGTGACTTGGCAGGATGCTTGAATGTAGTGGGCCAATACCAGAGTCACACTTGCATTGGTCCTTAAAGCTAGTGCCCTTTGGCTGTATCCTCAGTGTGGCTCCCTGCTGACTTGACCTAGCCCCTGACTCTGCCTCTGACCCTGTGCCCTCTCTTCCCACAGACACATAGAGAACTGGCGCAGCCTGCACACACTGAACGCCGTCGATATGGAGCTGTACACTGGACTCCAGAAGCTGTGAGTGTGGTCCTCTTTCAGGAGGGCTGTGCTGCCCATGTTAGGGGATGTCAGGGATTGGCTCACAGCCCATCCCATCTGGGCTGCACCCTAAAGTCAGGGTTTCAAGGCTGGTACCACACCCAGGCCCACTGTTCTTTCTCTGGCCTGGGACTTGATGGAAGGTCCCCAGCCAGCACTAGATTTCCAGTCACTTCCTTCAGTGGATTTCAGTGTTCGTGATGATGGGAACCTGGTGTGGGTGGGGGAGAAAATACCAAAGGAGCTGTGGCCTATGTTTGCTGGTCCAACAGGACCTATTTCCTTACCTGCTAACTCAATAGGCAGAGGGCAACTGTCTGTACCTCTGGTTGCACCCAACCCCTCTTCTGGCCCTGAGGAGTGTGAGCCTAGGCACTACTTGCTGATTCCCTGCTGGGCCACCCAGAGATGACTGGGGATTGTATGGTACAGGCTGGGCTGGAGCCTCCACACCCAGAGCACCACTGACTTTCTTTTTCTCTCTGCCCAGGACCATCAAGAACTCTGGACTTCGGAGCATCCAGCCCAGAGCCTTCGCCAAGAACCCCCATCTGCGTTACATGTGAGTACAGCAGGCTACGGGATGGTGGGAAACACACGGAGACGTCCTTGACTGTGGGACACTGGGGACCTGAGGCTGAGAGTTGGCTCCACCACCACTGCCCATGGGTGGGTGCAGTGAGTTTCCTGGGCCTCTAGCCTTGCCTCTTAAAATGAGGATTTTGGATTTGGTCACCACTGAGGTTCCCATCAGAAGGAAAAGTGTAGCACTAGGGTTAAAAGGGGAATCTCCTAATGAAATTTGCAGTTCTATGGAATGGAAATGACAGGGAATTCTATTCAGGGATAATGTAAATTGTACACTTCTGAGACCATGTGTAGGGGTGTGTGTGTGTGTGTGTGTGTGTGTGTGTGTGTGTGTCTAACAAGCTGTAGATCACATGGCCATGGGTGGGCTTTCTGTCTGCCTGTACCTCCCTCACCCGAACTCTTCCCCACTGCCATGCCTGATGGGTGAAATGGCTTCCTTAGGGATTGGTGCTGACTGGGTGCAGTGGAGAGACTCATCAAACTTGATGTTTTTCCTCAAATCTGGCTCTGGGATGACAGATGCTGGCATTCAGTGGGAAGATGCCATTTTCTAGGGAGAAAGTCTGCTGGGCATGCAATGAGACTTGGTTTTGGTGATCATGGGAAATGTCAACTTTCCACACCCCTAGGTGGTGCTTATTGTCTGGGTTGGCTCTCCAGGAGCTCAAGGACAGTGGCCATATTGGATGCCCAATGGGCATGGTCCCAAAGAATAGATGTTCTATATAAACTGGGTGGGGTTCATTGCATTTGGGGAGAAAATGGAAAAATGATATGTAGACCAGTCTGTCCTTTGACTGCTGGAGAGCTTTACTGACTGCTTGCATTTGATGGTGGGAGGGCTGTCGGCTGTCTAGAAATCCCTTAAGAAGAGATAGAGGTCAAGAGTAGAGGTATGCTTCTGTAATCCTTTGGGAGTCCAAGGCAGGAGAATCAGAAGCTGAAGCCCAGCATACATGACTTAGGGACTTAGTGAGACCTTGCCTCAAAGTAAAAAGGAAAAAGGGCTGGGGCTGTAGCTCAGGGCAAAGGTACTGGGTTCAATCTCCAGTGCTGAAAAAAAAGTAGTAATGCTTCCAGGGGGATTCTCTCAGGAAGTAGAGGATACTGCAAGTGGAGAAAGGGAAGATAGAAAATTGCAGTTGAGTACACGGGGAATATTTTTTGCACTGGGGGATTCTGGCCTCATCCTTGGGCCTCTGTGTTTTCCCAAGCACATAGTGAGTGCTTGGTAAATAGTAGTTAGGGCCACCTCTGCTTTCTGCTGAACTCTCTCTCCTTTCTCTGGAAACAGCAAGCTCCATGACCACTGTTCAGGGCCAGATGTATTAGCTACGGGAGACTGAGACCTTCCTTTCAACTGTCTGATTTAGCTTTTGCCCCTTGCCCTGGTGTAGTCTCTGTAGTGAGATTTTCCTGATGTGTGTTCTATGTAGCCATAGGCAGAGCTGGGCCCATAAGAGGGCCTTGGACCAGATGTTCCAGGTGTTTATTTTATTTGAGATTTGAGTTTCATTGTAAAATGTCTCAAGGGAGAGAGCTTTGGACATCTGAGAAGGCTTCCTTTTCATAGTAACTCATACAGAAGTCACAAACTACATGCCCAATGAAGACCAGGTGGGGACAGTGGAGGATGAGGACCACATGGCCCCTCTGAAGGTGCAGCTAGTAAACAGCTCCAGTTGACTGCTGCCATGTGGCAGTGGGGGCAACAGTATTGCTAGACTTGCTGCTTTGTCTATATTGAGCTGGAGAGCCTGTGAAATCACTCAAGTTTTAAACACTGGTAGCTAAAAAAAACCCCCAAAAACGAAACAAAAAACCCCCTCAACTCCATGGACCAAACAGAACTGCTCCAAGGTTAGGGTGCCAATTTGTGGTAGGGTCAGTTTGGGGGGAAGGAAACCATGAATAAGGGAGAAGTTCTGTCCCTTTTGAGGACGGGGCCGGACCCTCATGCCTCAGGGCCTTCTAGAGCATCATGCCACCTGCAGCGCTCAGGGAGATGGAGAAAGCTCCGGGGCCTGCCATGTTCCTATGGGTCAGTGAAGTGGGAGCGGGGGCATCTTGGCTACAGAGTCTCAGAAGTGACTTACCAGGGCATGTCTTTGATGTGTTCTTGATGTCCCCAGAAGAGCTGTGACAAAGGCTGGCTGGACTTGCAGGATCTGCGAGGCACTGGGGCAGGGGTCTGGTTGGAGTACGGCTTGATGATGTCGTGAACTTGGGGCCCTGTTTCCCTGCTCTTGCTCGAGTACTTGCTCTTGGCTCCAGGGGGTCACGGAGTAGTCCAGGTGGGCAGATTCCATCCCTAATTTGGGTCTGGCTGTGCCTCGGCGTTGACACCCTGTTGAAGTGCTCTGATAGGTACCATAGGATTCCGGGGAAGCTGAGGATTGCAGAGAGGTGAGTTGGTGGGATGAGGCACATGCTCTGGCTTCATCCATGGGTTTTATTTATTAACCTTCCCCATCTATGAAGACACATGCCAAATCCCGACTGAGCAAATTTCCCGGCAGCTTTGGGACATTTTCTCCTGGCAAATGGGCCAGGTTTCACTGCTCTCTCCCAACATCTTCTATTTTTGTCTTCTAAATGCATTTACAAGTCTTCAGGCCCCAGCTGAGCAATCACAAGATGATCACTTACTCCAGCACTAATTGCCAAGCCCTGGCTTGGCGGCTCCCCCGCCCCCCTTTTTTTAGGGTGATGGCTGAGAAGTCTTTTTGTCTCCCCTCTGAACAGAATAAGAAGCAGGAAGTGATGTCATTGCCTCTCTACCAATGTCAAGTTATCTTAAGTCATTCCAACTGGTCCAGCTGTCTCTCCCCTTACTTTACCTCTAACATCAGTCCATGCAGTTCCTCTCCATGCCAGAAAGTGAGCCAGGTTCAGGCTGAATTGTTGCTACAAAGAAGGTTGGAGATCAGAACTTTTGAGTCATAACCACTTTGAGGTTTATGAGTGACTTTCTCCTCTTGCTTGCTGCAGCTTTCTCTATCTTTTGTTGGATGTGAAAATTGAGATTTTGATTAATATACATCTAGGGAGATCCTTTCTGAGAGATAGGAAGAGTATATATATATATATATATATATCTAGAGAGAGAGAGAGAGAGAGAGAGAGAAAGAGAATCCACAGCAATAACAGGTTCCTCAGCTGATAATTGCTAATCTGTAAAGTAGGCATAATAATAGTGTTTGTTGTAGGCATGGGATGTAGTAATGATTTAGTGATAGATGCCCCATACAGCACTTAGCCCAGTGCCTGGTAAATAGAGCTCAGAAATGACAGTGGCTAATAATGATAATCATTGCTGTAATTATTGTTGATAATAGAACAGAACAGGAAGGCTAAGGTGAACACAATGGCTATTCTGATTTTTTTTTTTTTTGTTTAAATTCTGGAGATTCTAGGTTTCCTCCCACAATGCACTCCCCCTCTCTAGGGATTAGTATGCTCACATCTTTATCTCTGGTGTCTTTCTGCCTTGAATATGGACTTGGTCCCTTTGCTGACATCTAGACTCCATGCAGACCTCTCTGAAGGAGTTAATTTCAAACAGGATCTAAGTAATTGCTAGTCATATACTTACAACATTCTTTATCTTTGTTTGATTAGGGACACATCCACCAAGATGGTTGAACTTGGACTGTTTGCTGAATCCCCTGAGCCTCTCTGCTGCAGCTGGTTCTACTGTTCCTTTAGGGGGTTTGTTTTTCCTGGCATGGCTCAAGCACAACTGGATCTCCACCATCTGGGGTCCCCATAAGTAGAGTAGTGTAGGTACCAATCTATGAGCTGCACTCCAGTGATGGCCCTTCCCTTCATCTGAGAGCACTTTGTGCTCTTCAAAGTGCTTTCCCCTACATTATTGCATTGAATTCTTATAAGCATCCTGGGCCAGAGGTATGACAGGTAGCCTTATGGTACGGCCCAGGAGACAGTGAGCTCTCTCCCTGTGTATATCAGTGGGATTGCACCTAGGTCCTCTGATTCTTTTTCCAGGAATCCTTGCACTCTTCTTATGGGCCAAAGGGGGAAATGTTTTTCACAGAAGTGCTTAACAATATCTATGATATTTAGAAAATTGCATTAAGAATAGTAGTCTCCAAAGAGGAAAGGCAAAGGCTGAGAACTTAATAATGCCAAGGATTATGCCCAGTGTTTTTGCAAAGATGAGCTCACTTGCTCCTCACAGTGCTGCTCAGGGAGGACTCCTCTGTTTCTATTTTGTGGATGAGAACACTGAGATTCGGAAGTCATAGCTGAGTTCTTCTCAGATCATATGCAGGAGGTTGGAAAATAGCCTAGGTGTAGATTCCCATCTCTTTGACTCTGAAGACCATGTATTTTTTATATCCCAGGAGTGTTTTGTCTCTCTGGTTTTCATGGCAAGAACTTCTTATAGGAGGAGTGGGGTCTTTAGAATTTTATTAGAGAGTTTCTATTTCCTCCTGGGGATTTAGCACCATCTATTCTCAAAGAGCTCTGTTGTGAAAGCTCTGTTGAGTTTCTTTTTCTATTCAGGTCAAATCCTATAACAACAGTTACATTACAGACCGAATATCTTTATTATGAAAGATTTCTTAGCATTGGCCCTTGGCCTACTTATTTCCAAGAATATTTAATATAAGATTCCAGCAAGCCAAAAGAATTTATTTCGTGCCTTAGAGTTGGTTGTGGTGGGATCTCTCTTGTGTTCAGTTTCTTGCTCTTTTCCAAAAAGCTCTGGATGTCAGACTAAAGCATTTCTCACTCTGTTGTCAGCGAACATGTACTTGATCTTCTGTGGGGAAAGGGTGGGAAGGTGGGGGGATGGCCTGATTTGGGCATAATTGTGTCAACTATGTTATATTAGCAAGAGAGGAAAGACAGCAGTGCTAGGTGGATAGATAAAGAGGAAGTGGCCAGAGTCACACCTTCTCAGGATACTAACTGTGGTACCAATGTTTCTTGAAAAAACATGATGATATATTATGTTTTGCAAATCACTAGATATAACCCTTTATTCTGCATTCCAAGATGATATATAGCTATTATATCAGCAAACTTTTACCTCTACCTGCACCTTACATCTGTGATGAGTCTTTTCTCCCAGTTCCAGAGATTGGTGGCTGGTGTACTTTTCCCACTACTGTTGCTCTACAGATATTATTCCTGATCTGTTCTACATAGAGAATGTGGTCATTGCATAACCTTAACAGATGTTTGGGAGCATGGGTTTTGCAGATAGAAAGACTGAGATACAAATCCTGACTCCTCATCCTGCTATTGACACTGGTAAATCTACTGAATTTCTGTGAGCTTTGAGGTGAATGTATAAATTCCTTCTATTCCCTAGGATTATACTTTTGAGCCTTAAGTAAAACAGTGCTTGGAAAGAATTTGATGGCTACAACAAAAGACCCGAGACTTCCTCCTTGCACATTGGTCCTCAGTTTCATAGTCACAGGTAGTTAAAGATGGATGGGGCCCTAGACCTAGACTGCCAAGTCTATACTCCCGCTCCTGTTCTCGTCCCTGCCCTTTGGATACCCGTTGACATCTCCACTTGGATGGCTAAATCGCAAGTCAAGCTTAACTTGACCAACATAGAATTTAGGATTGTAGATCACTCTTCGGTTCAAATCTGTTCACCCTCAGTGTTTCTGCTCCTATAACTGTTACATACCACCCACCAAATTGCTTAGATCACACCTTGGGAGTTATTCTTGACTGTCTTCCCTTTTCTTTACCTCCCCTTCCCATCCTTCCACTATTCAACTCTATAAAATATTTTATGTCCATCTACTTCTCTTGTCCTCTATATCTGCCATCTTGGCCCAAGTCACCATCTCATCTTCTGGCATTATGACAGCAGCATCCAGATTGCTTTTCTTGGCTCTGCTTTTGTCTGCAGCATTTCATTCTCAGCACAGTTGACAGAGTGGTATTTTAAACACATAAATCCGATTGTGCCACTCTGCTGCTTAAAGCTCTCCAATTACTTCCTGCTTTACTTACAATAAAAGCTAAGCCCCTGACCATGGCTGCAGGATCCAGGATGATATGGTTCCATCTCCCTCTTTAATTTCCTAGTACTTTTCCCCTTGCTGTCTCTGCTACAGCCTTGAGCTTTTTTTCACTTCCTTGAATGTGCTAAGCTCTTTTCTCCTTTGGAATTTTTGTATCTGTTGATCCTATTAACTGGGACAAGTTCCCTGGCCTGGATCTTTGCATGACCGGCCTTTGGTCAACCTTCACTCTCATGTTACTTTCTTCTTGAGATGATCTCTGAGAATCCCAATTCAGTGGACTTTCTCTAGTCTCCACTCTCTATTTAATCATGTGGCTTGATTGTTTGATCATCCCTCCAACTGTTTCATTCAGTTATTTGTTTAGTAGTTTATACTCTGTCTCCACTGTTAGATGTGACCTCCTTTGGAGTTAGGATGTGTGCCATTGACTGCTGTGCACCCAGCACCTAGAACAATGGCTGCCACTGGTGGGTATCAGTAAGTATCTGTCGATGTACTAGTGACTTGGTCATTCTATGGATGAGGAAGAGCCTTACGTGCAGGATTTTCATCAGTGTGATCCTCATGAGTAAGAGCATACAGACCCAGGGCTGCGACATAGTTTTTGGTCCTCCCTGGGTGGGATTTTGCAATTATAGCATCTAGTTTGTTCTCCTTGGATGTTATCTAGTCAGAGCTCCTTGGACTTCTATGTATTAGAGAAATCATTGCAGTCTTGTTTGAAAGACAAGATGCACAGGCAAAGCACCAGTATTATAGGAATGAGAAAATATAATTATGAATCATGAATCATAGCACAAAGAGTATAATGTAAAAGTGTACAACAAAGGCAAGTTATTTCTGAGCTTTCTTCTCAAGCAGCTGTACCTGCTCACAGCTTCCTTTGGATCCAGTACTTGGACCAGGCATGGTGGCACATACCTGTAATTCCAGCTCCCCAGGAAACTGAAGCAGGAGGATCAAGAGGAGGAGACCAGCCTGTCCAATTTAGCAAGACCCTGTATCAAAACAAGATAAAACAAAACAAAAAGGGCAGCAAAAGCTGGCTGCTTGAGCTATTGGCTCTAAGTAAACCTCATCACTAATTGGGTTATTTTGATGAGTAATTTGTATTACGTGCTCTTGAGACGTGCTGACTGAACTCTTGAGCCATTCTGGCTTTATCATATAAATCTGTGTATCTTGTGCAAGTTACTTAACCTACTGCATATTTGTACCTTAATCCTCTCATTTGGCAAATGGGGATAATAGAAGATTACATGAATTAAGGCACATGAAGGACTGAAGAATGTCTGGTCCAGGATAAGAGCCTCATATGACACAATGGCTGTGGTTATTATTACTCTTTTGGTGACAGCATGGCATTCATCTCCTTGGTATGTAGTTAAAGAAGTATGTAGAGAACTCCCCATCCTTCCCCAAATTTCTGTGTGCTGCAGAGCTTTAACAGTGAGTAAGATAGGGTTCTTTTTTTTTTTTTTTGTACTAGGGATCAAACTCATGACCTCACACTTGCCAGGCAGGTGCTGTGCTGCTGAGCCATTTCCTTGGTCCCCTAAGATTGGGTTCTTATTCTCAAAGTTTACTGTTCTTTGGTCCATGACGAAATCAGGACAATGACTCCTCATTTTAAAAAACTATTTTGAGAATGTTACTAGAAGTATAGATTTTGTCCATATGAGAAGCATCCCCTCATATACACATAATATTTTTCACAAACTGACACGGGTTTACAGATTTCCTTCAGAGCCTAGATGAAAAACTCTTTCCTAGGGTATCCCAGAGAGAGGTGTGGTGGGTGGGACACATGGTTTAGCTGTTTCTAAAAAACTATTCTGGGTGTGACAACATTTATATTATGCCTTATTCTCTTATGGATTTTTGGGGGGGGGTGATGAAAGGATTCTAAAATTGATCATGGTGCCAGTTGCACAACTCCATGAATATATCAAAAGCCTTTGAACTGTACACTATTTGTTTGCTTTTCAATACTCAGGATTGAACCCTGGGCCTTTCCACTGAGCTCTATCTCCAGTCCTTTATGCTTTTTATTTTGAGACAGGGTCTCACCAAGTTGCCCAGGCTGGTTTTGAACTTTCAGTCCTCCTGCCTCAGCCTTTCAGAGTGTTGAGATTATAACCCACAGCACCGTTTGCAGTTTGAACTGTATGCTTTAAATGGATCGCATACAGGCACCTTGTGTTCTTGCCTGGCTGAAGCTTCCGGAGTCTGTGTGTGCCCTGAGCAGAGGACATTAATGCTCCAGGTGGGGCTGCTCCACTAGACTGAGTCTTGCTGGGGAGATGATGGGGGTGAAGCCGCAGCTGACCCCCTGTGGACATGTAGTATGAGAGAGGAATGAACTTTTGTTGCGGTTAGGAAAAAAATAGGAACAGATGAGCCTGGGATAACAGTGTCTGTCACCGGTGCCTGAAGGACAGGGGCTGCAGGCCTTAGCTTCGCTCTCACTCCCCAGAAAAGATCTCTGAAGCCCGTGAGAGGAACAGAGGAAGCCTGTGCCTGCCCTAATGGAAATGCTTAAACTAGGGCATGGTAAGAAGTGGTAGCTCTTTGTTAGTGGTCTGGGGGTGTTTGGAACATAGCTCCCCCCTCCATGTGCTTTGCAGTAGTTGACAGTCTTCCAGCATGAGGCATGGAGGAGTCTCCGGCCTTTAGCTGGAGGCCCTGAGGGCTGTGACTGGAGTTGGGCTGGCATGGCTGGTGCCTGTGAGCAGGAGGTGAGCTCTGGGCTGGGCCCTGGAGGAGGTGAGGGCTTGGGTTTGTGCACAGCCTGCCCATGGCACAGTGGTTGCTCCCATGGATGTGTACAGCCATTTTCCACTTGGACTTCCTCCTGGAGCTGCTGAGACCCATGTTTATGGTTCCAGGCCATCGAACCTGGTGACTGGGTAAACTCTGAAAGAATTGCCTTGGGGACAGCATTTGGAAATGGAGCCATTTTTCCGTGGAATAGGGTTTCACAGATCTAATGATTTGGGAAGCTTAAGTCAGAATGATCTGCTGTGGTGAGGCCAGGGAGAAGGGAATGCTAGCCTTTGAACCCACACAAATAGGGAGTGTTTATGTGGACAGCTGTCAGTTGTGAGCAGTGTTACTTGCCCAGTGCTGGGGAATCATACCTTGCACATCCTTTTGGTTCTTTCGCTCAGTGTGCAATGACCTTGGATAAGCCGCTTAACTCATTCAGTCTGTATCCTCCTCTCTAAAATGCGTTAGTGTTATACATTGCCCAGCCTTGACTTCATAGCATTCTGAAGAATTCTTCCTGGAAGGAAGCTTGAAGCTGATACCCAGCAGGGACCACGAAGGGTCAGGGCCAGAGGAAAGCTGCTGTCAATTTATTTTGGCCCTAACCACTTCCTTATGCCCACCTGCAGCCTTGTTGGAGGGGTAAGCATTCCTATACAATGAGCTCTAAGCACATCTTTTTTACTTCATATTTTTTTTTATTTAAAGAGAAAAAAACAGGAAAAAGGTAGAAATATTACAGAATTTCAAGAAAAGAAGACAAATAGCAAGAAATCACTAGTTGATACATTACATATTGTTCTTTTAGAAATACTTATTCAAGTTACAGAATTAAAGCACACAAAGTGGACACTCAAGCAGTGAGAGTGCAAACAGATCTGTTCAACAATCCAGCAAGAACCTAGAAATATGATCATCAATCCCACACATCTAAACATACATGCAGCTATATCTTTTATAACGCTTCCTATTTCCTCTTTTTTTACAATAGCAATAATATATTTTTAAAATTTTATTTAAAGAGAAGAAAAACAAAACAGAAAAAAGGGTAGCAACAATACAGAATTCTAAAAGAAAGAAAGAAAAAGGAGAATGAGAAAAAGCCCCACTAAGAAATCAGTAATTTATAAATTACATACTGTCATCCTGGATGTAGTTGTTCAAGTTACAAAGTTAAAGGGTACATAGTAAATATTCAAACAGTCAGACTACAAACAGTTTTGCTCAAAGAT
>PVLA01009848.1:0-70059 GCA_004027455.1 Hydrochoerus hydrochaeris
GATTTCAGCACAGATATCGGGATATTAAATTCTGAGGGGCTTAGCTGAGTATAGTGTGGCAGCCTGCGCCTATAATTCCAGCATTTGGGGAGGCTGAGGCAGGAGGATTGCAAATTTAAGCCCAGTTCAGGGAATTTAGGGACTTACTGAGACCCCATCTCAAAAATTAAAGAGACAAAAAAAGGGAATGAGGACATAGCTCAATGTAAAGGCCCTCGATTCAACCTTAGTGCGGGAAAATGAATGAACAAGTGAATGAATGAATGAATGAATGAATGAGAATCTGCATCATCTGCCCACTGACTGCTGCAGGTGTAGCGTGACCAGCAACCCTTACCTTCCTGCAAACTCTGTCTTCCCGGGCACGGCTTCCACCAGCCCTGGAGGCATTCTGGGTCTTTTGTCTCTTAACTAAATCTACTGGCTCCTTTTGGGTATACATAATGATCATATTCATTGTGGGGAATTTGTACTTGTACATGATACACCTTGGTTCTTTTTTCCCTTATTCCCTCCCTTCCCTCCAACCCTTCTTCTCCTCCTCATTTATAAACGCTTTGTTTCCATATTTTTCCCTTCTTTTCTCATCATTTTTCTTTCTCTTTCCCTTCCTTCCTTTCCCCTGCTCCCTTCCCTCATTCTCCCTCCCATTTGAACATTTTCTTCCGATTATACATTTTGGTCTGTATTTACATGTTTGGTGTCTCACACCAGAGAAACCACGCAGCATTTACACATGTGTGTCTGCCTTACTTCACTTATGAGTGAATGCATCCAGGAACATGCTAATTCTTCCCCAGCACAATCACCTTTCAAATATAAAGGGGCAACCTGAAGTCTTTGAGCAAGTACTGCTTGGCATATAAGTAAAGTTGTGGGTGTATCTTTGGATAACTCACACTTAGGCCACAACTGAGGGAGGAAGACCCATCCCGGACATGGGCGGGGCCAACCAAGAGGGTGACCACAGCCAACCACAGCCTGGATGACTAAAAGGAAAAGGAGAAAGAAACGTGCCCATTCTGGAAGAGCTCCAGTCTTTGCCAACCCCCCTTGGGCATCGGTCTCCAGCTTCTTCAGCCTTCAAGAACAGACACACATGGGCAGCTCTACAGGGAACCTCCAGGCCTTTGACCTAAACTGCTCCTAAGGCCTCTGGGACTCCAGGGTGCAGACAGCCATTGCGGATTTTTGCTTCTCTGGCTCCACAGACAGCCACTGTGGGGTCGTCTACCTCTGCCCCTGCAGCCAGCCCTTGTAGACTCTTCCACTTTAACTCTGTGCTCCTTCCTGATAAATCCCCTTGCATAACTGTACATTTGTTTCCAATTTACTGTGTTTCTCCAGAGAACCCTGACTAGTACAAGGTCCAGGAGACCAAATCCATAATTGATCTGCAGTCTACACAGCCAGGACAGGGTGGGGATAACTCCTTCTCTTGCTGTCATGCAGCGCCTCTGGTGTGCAGAAGTAAATTCACATTGCTAATGGCTCCCTCACCCTGTGGATCCACATCGTTCCTGGTGCCACTCATCTGAACTTGTGCTGGAAAGTCATCCTCCCCTGTCATGCTTTTCTCCTCCTATTCCTGGGTAGTTGGTTATTTGGAGAAGCCAGTGCAGGTCCCCACTATTGTTTCTGCTAAAACTCATCTTGTTGGAATCAGCCTAAATGTTTGAGTCTGTCAAGGGCTTTTTTGGATCCTAATTCCATTATACACCAGCTTCCACAAATTACTGCTAAAATATTGGAACAAAACAAAGCCGAGGACAAATCCCTGTGGCTCCTGGAAGCCTTCCCTTGGGCATAGCAAATGTCAACCCTATATGGGTATATTCGCCTTTGTAAAGAAACCCTGATCTGTGATTGTTTACTAAGGATTCAAATCTCTTTTTTTCTTCTTTTCTTTTCTTTCTTCCTCTTCCTCTTCCTCTTCCCCTCCTCCTCCCCCTGCTCCTCCTTCTTCTTTTTTTTTTTTGAGACAGGATTTTACTATGCAGGTCAGGCTGGCTTGAATTCACTTTGTAGCCCCCCCAGCTGGCCTTGAACTTGAAGCGATCTTCCTGTCTCAGTCTTTCAAGTGCTGTGATTACAGACATGCACCACCACACCCAGTAGATTCAAATCTTCAATAGAAACAATACAAAAAATTATGATGGGGTCAGGGATTTAGCTCAGTGACTCAAGCATGTGCCTGGTAAATGCAAGGTGGAGAGTCAAGAAAAAAGATGGAACTATATACAATCTGACATCTACAAAATCTAGTGAACGTGTCAGAAGTTCAGCGAAGGACAACTTTTGAGAACTCCCTCCTCTGGGATATTGGTTTTTACTGGGACTATGATGACTCCTAGGAGGATTGTAAAGAATCTACATATTATAATGGGCATTGCACATGAGCACTGGACAAGAGTAGAAGGTCTTGGTTTGTGAGGAGTTCAGGTTCAAAGTTATCTAGGTACCTATTTTGGATGAGGTCCATCCACCAGATGGAAGACTGAGGAGGCATGTCAGCATCAGGTAAGTATAAACATTACCCACCTGAACAGCAGTGCTGCTATTAGTTTATATCTTGTGAATATTAATTACTGATTATGACTATTCTGAGAAATTTGAACACATTATCCACATTATCCAATGGACACTATTTTATCTCCTCATTTGCAGGTAGGAAAATGGGACACAAAGCAGTAAAGAGCTCCCCTGATTGGGGAACTAGGGAAGTGCAGACATACATACTACTCCCCAGGGAGGGCTGGTATGAAATTGAAGAAGAGGCTCCGTCCATGTCTTTGGAGGAGAGATGGGAAGAGGGCTACAGAGGCAGGAATTCAAGCAGAGGCGGACTTGACACCTACAGGGCTGAAATGGGTCCTGAATAAATTTTCTGGGGCTCTCTCAAGGCTGCAGAATACTAAGAGAGCAAAACTGTATAGAGTACCATTAAAATTCTACATCTGCAAAACATACAGGGGAATTGGCCAATACATTACATGAAGCTACTTTGCTAGGGAGGAGTCCACATGAGCTTCCTGCCGGCTTCTGCCATGCACCTGCAGCGGCTCTCTGTATAATGGACTCTTGTCCAGTGCAACCTCCAGCCACCTGCAGCTGTCTCCTTTACCTGCAGAGGGACAGATCCAACCAGGGGTCAAGGGCAAGGAAAACCAAACAATTTTATCTCCTCTCATGAACTTTGTGGGATATTTAAATCTTGCACAAGTTAATTCCTCCATCCGTCTCTGCTTCTAGGAGCTCTGAGTATTAGTCATTGTTTACACGTCTGGCTCCCCTACTAGACAATGAGTTAAACTAGACGAATTTAGTACTCTCATTATCACCCACCAATTTGTGTCCACATGTTCACACATAAATATTAATAAAGCTCATAATAAAGCTTTAGGCTAAAAGTAGATATAAGGAAGTTCTAGTATCTTGTGCCTAAAATTTGTCCTGCATATACACCTCACTGGAGCCCAGAGGTACAGAATATGACAAAATGAAGGAATCCTAAAAAGGGAAGAAACAGGCACATTAACAATTCTCAGGAGTAGAAGCAGCCTGATCCAAGTTGCACCGGAATTCAGAAACACTGCTGAGTATAAGAAAAGTCATTGCCCATCAACGACAATGGCGCTTGTCACTCAGAGTGGAAGGATGTCACTGCACAAAACAAGGGCAGGTGAAGCTGAGGAGAACCCAGAGACACCAGCATTGAGCTTCAGACATTTGAGCACCTCTCCAGCTGTCAGAAATGTCTGACTGAGCATGGGACATCTACCAAGGGCCCCTCTGAAGGGACCTGGGTCGTTGGCTGTAGTAAGTGACACCCTGTATTAGTTTCCTGAGGCAAGTGAAACAAATGATCACACCTTTAATGGCTGCTATGATTTGGATCTGAAATGTCCCCCAAAGCTCATGTGCAAAAGACTTGTTGCCAATTGAAGACTTGTTTGGGGAAAGTAATTGGACCTCATGACTACATCCAGTGGATTAAACCTTCGATGAGATTAAAATGTGATGGCATTTTTGGAAGGTGACAAAAGAGGCCTGGTTGGAGGGAGTGTATCATGGAGGTGTGACTTTTAGGACTATATCTGGTTCCTGTTCCTTCCTCTTTCTCTCTTTGCTTCGTGGACACCACAAGGTGAGGAACTATGTATCAACATCAATATTCCTCATCAGGGATCTAACACAATGGAGCTGGCCAACCATGGGCCGAATCTTTAAAACCGTGAGCCAAAATAAACCTAATATTAGTCAGCTTTTCTACTGCTGAAACTCAACACGCAGCCCCTACAATTTAAAGGAAGAAAAGTTTAATTTACTTCAGGGTTCAGGAGGTTCAGTACATGGTCCCTGCTCAGCAGGCTCCAAGGCAGAAACATTACAGCAGAAGGGCAAGGTGGGGCAAAGCTATTTAGATCGTGGTGGTTAGGGAGTACAGGAACATGTCAGAGAAGAAGGGACAAGGGACCAGATACATTTTCCAAGGTCACATGTCCACAGCACACCCAGACACCCTCAGAAGTATGCTTTACTAATCTGCTAGGCATTTCTTAATCCCATGAATCACGATTAATGGTCACACACATCTCCTGATTTAAGTTGTTTTTCTTGGATATTTGGTCATAGCAGTGAAACACTGACAAATACAGAAGCAAAACATAAAAAATGAAAGCGACATTAATTCTCTCACATCTCTGGAGATCAAAAATCTGAAGTCAGTATCACTGGGTCTAAATAATGAGCACTTCTGCAGGCTCCAGTGGAGAATCCAATCCTTGGCCCCTCGAGCTCCTGGTGTCTGCCTCTGTGCCTCGGTTTGTGGCTATTTCACCGCAAATTACTGGCCTCTGTATTCACACAGCCTTCTCTTCTGTGTGTGTCAATTCTCCTTCTTAGAAGGATAGTTTAATCGCATTTAGAGGCTACCTTGATAATCTGAAATAATCTCCCCAACTCAAGATCCTTAATGCAATTATATCTGCAAAGACTTTTCCCAAAGAAGGTGACATTCATGCATTCCAAGGTTGGAACATGGTATCTTTGGGAGGTCACTTTGCAGCCCTCCTATTTCCCTGTCCCCTGAAATGCTACGATACAATGGTTTGTTTATACACTCAGTACAGGTAAAGTGATCTATGGTACAAATGGCATAATGAGTACAAAAAAGTCAGCAACAGGAGGGAGAGGCCGACTGTGAGCCATTGAGGGTACACAGAGGCCACACTGGGAATGTCCCCTCCCATAAAGATAGAATCTGCCCCCACACTCTACGACAGTCCTGACACCTGACCATCTTCAGGCAACTTCACTGGCCTTCATTAATCCTGTTTTCCCTTGCACTTACCCTCCCTCTGTTTTAGGAAAAACTCTGTCACAAAACAGTCTTTGGCAAGGTCAGTCAATTGCACCAGCACACAGGCAAAAGGTGAAAGGGAGGTGCTGGGCGGAATGTAGAACAGTTATTCCTTGCTCATCTTTTTTTTCTCCCACAGATTGAGAAAAAAAAAAAAAACTTGTACCAGGTCATCGGTTTTTACACTGCTTCATCTGGACTCTGGGCCAGAAGATGTAAAGCATATTCTGGGACAGAATATTTGTCCAACAGCCTCCGACCTGGCCTACCTGTCTGGCTCTGTTCCGTTTTTATGGAAGCCTCCGTGATCCAGGCTCTCCTCCCTGACGGCACCCCAAATATCAGATATATTCTATCTGCTCTTCATAGCTACTTAGGATCAGGAATCTGTACAGACTGTTTTGGAATACATCCTCTTTTTTCCCACTTCTTTCCTAGGGCTATGACCTCCCCGAGACTATTAGGGCTCTAAAAAGTAAGACCTACTTGTTTATATCCAAAATGTCTCATCCAAGACCAAAGAGGCCATGAGCCATCAAGTTCTTAAATCTGATCTATAATCCTGGGTTCGCAGTCACACTATTACAGATTCTCATCTGGTCCTTGGTGTCAGTATCTGGGGACCAAACTTGCTGAATGCTTCACAAAGGTTTCCTCCCCTGCCTATGGCTGTTTCTTAGGTCTTATTAGAAGTTTGCTTTGTGAAGGTTGCTGTGGAATAAAACGAAATAGTTTCCAGTACCAAGGTTGGTGAAGCTCACCCAAAAGGTAAAGCAGAAGCAGGCCCTAAGGTCCATCTCTTCACCAAGACCCTTTGCCAGAATCTGTCTGATAGAACTATTTTCCAACAATAGACTCTCAAAGGCTTGCAACTTCCAGCAAGAGACTGGGTGGTAATTTGTGATTAATTCTAATCCATTTAAGTTTAGCACAGTGGCAGCTACCCATTTCCTATTCCCAATTTCCCAGGTTCCTGAAGCAGCCTGCATCCAGCTTGTGGGGACCACACTGGTCATAAAAGGACCTGGTCCTCTAAATACAGGGGTGCTGTGCTCTTGTTACTGGGTCAGGACATCTCGTACAGATTCTTACATTTTGAACGCAGTGATCAGGATATGAGAAAGAAGCAGCAAGATCAAAGATCTATTTGAAAGTTGATAGTACACTTCCCTGGATGGCAGCAGGCCAGTGAGAATGCATGGTCACGAGGGCACTTGGTGCTGTAGGTTTTAAACTTTAGGGTTTGGGTAGGATTGAGGGGTTGATGTGAGGTTTGATTCCTGTCATTGAGTGGCTTGACTGGACTCCTCTGTCAAGCGGTGGAGTTTGTGAACTTTTATGGTCCTTAGAGGAGCTGTCATGGAATCCAAGCCCACGACAAGGTGTAGGGGTGTCAAATCACCATAGTCAATGACATTGTAATTAGAGCTGGGTCACCCAAGAGTTGCTTGACACCACTGGGCACATGCCTGGTGACTTCAACCATTGCATTTAGCCCTGGATACCCTGGTTGAGGCTAATGTTTAAATCAGAAGATAGACCTAGCCCCAGGAAGTGGGCTCCAAGGTGGCTTCCCTTCTTTCTCCAGCCATGTCCTCAGCTACCTCCAGCCTCACTCTGATCATTGATTCCTGCTTCTGATCACAGAGGCACAGACTGAGGAGGCAAGTGCCCTGTCCTTGCGCCTCCACCATGATTGCAAGTCCTCTCCCTCCAGCTGAAATGACTTCCAGGGATTTAGAGGACCAGCACCATTGCACTCACCCCTTTAATTTTCTCTTTCTCATTCTGGAAGCCAGATATGAAAGACAAGGGCACTCGAAAATCACACTTACAGGAGACATCAGAAAGTGACTGCATGTATCCGGAAAAAGGTGAAGGCGCAGAGAAGCCTGGAGAAGACCTTAACCTTACATGGCAGAAGGATCACCGGCCCACCCCAGTGATTCTTGGCAGCCAGTCTGCCCCTGTTAAGATGGATCAGCAAAGCTATGCATTTTCTAGGACACATAGCATCACATTCAGTGCCCTGACAACCTACTTGCCAAGACCACAGACACTCACTTATTCCATCAATCAGCCAATGTTTACAGAATATCTCCCCTGAGCAAGGGGTGCTGTCCTGAGAGCCAGAGGAGTCAAGCATAAATTGGAGTAATTTACACCTGAAAGGAAGTCCACTGTCTTATGGGACAAACTCTACAAATGAACAGATGTAAAACAGTTATCAATAAACGCTATGAAAATGAAAAAAGGAGGCATTACTTCCAGCCAAGTCAGAAAGAATTCTATGGAGCTTCAGGGAGGAGAAAGTACCTGAAGAGGCAAACTCACAGAAAAGAAAGGAAGGAGCTTTGGCTTGAGATGACAGATGCATAAGGGATTGTCATGGTTTATGTCAATGCCCCCAAGCCTCATGTAATTATGGACTCGACCAAATCTAGCATTTGTGATTGGTTTGTTGTCTGGCACTCAGATTGGTGGTGTGTTTCACCTGCCCAGGGGTGGAGCTAGTGTAACAGCAGGAAGAAGGCTGGTCTTTCTCTTTTGCTTTTGCTGTTTGTAGCGGCCATGAATGGCTGTCCTGCCAAGCCATGCCGCCTTGGAGCCAATGTAGTATGGACTGAAACCTGCAAGAACTGTAAGAAATAAACCTTTCCTTCCCTAACTTTGAACA
Organism: Hydrochoerus hydrochaeris; assembly: GCA_004027455.1. Taxonomy (NCBI): domain Eukaryota; kingdom Metazoa; phylum Chordata; class Mammalia; order Rodentia; family Hydrochaeridae; genus Hydrochoerus; species Hydrochoerus hydrochaeris. The sequence goes on from PVLA01009848.1 coordinate 8,040, forward strand.
TCAGGTATTTTGTCTCAACAATGAGTAAAAAGTAACTAAGTAAAAAGTAATTAAGAGAGAGATCCTAGAGAAAAAATAGAAAACACATGAGATAAATAGATAGATAGATAGATAGATAGATAGATAGATAGATAGATATGACAAATAGATGAATGGATAAATAGGTAGATAGTTGGATGGAGAGAGGGAGAAGGGGATATGGAGCCAGAGCCAGCTCTTGGTATCTGTAAGGAACTGGCTTCAAGACCTTTCCACTTCCACTCCCCCAAACCACAAACACTAAAATTCGTGAATGCTTAAATCCCTTAAATATTTGCATATAACCTACATACCTTCCCCTGTGTACTTCAAATCATTTCTAGATTAATTTTATTACCTAATATAATAAAAATCATTATTATACTACATCATTTAGGGAATAACTGCAAGAATATCCAAACATACTTAGCACCGATGCATTTTTCCCTAAATGTTTTCAATATGCACTTGGTTGAATCCTTGGTTGTGCAGCTCACAGATCCACAGATGCCAAGGGCTTACCATATGGTGGGGGGGTGTCACATGAATATAGAAGCCAAAGGTCCTCAGATCTGCAGTGGGTCAGCTGGAGACCCAGGAAAGCTGGGATGGAGCACGTCCAGTCCAAAACAAAGTCAGAAGGTTCAAGACCCAAGTCAAGCCAAAGTTTGAGTTTGCTTCTAAAGTTAGGAAAAGACCAGTGTTCGTGCTCAAACAGGCAGGCAGGAGGAAGTCACTGACTTACAGGAGGCTCAGGCTTTTGTTCTATCCAAGCCTTCAAGTGATTGAATGTGTCACACCCCCCTTGAGACCAGCAATCTGCTCTACTGGGTCCTCATATTTAAACATCAATTGCAGACCAAAAAAAAAAAAAAAAAAAAAAAACACCCTCACAGATGTATCTAGCATAACATTTGACCCAGCATCTAGGTACCCTAAATTACATAAAATTAATCCACAAGCGGAAATGCAAACAGGCTAGAGGGGGGAAAGCACACACTGTAAACATCCTACACTTTCGTTCAAGCTTTGCTATTTTATTGCAGTTCTCTGTCTGCCTGTCCACCCTGTGTCTTTGCACTCCGCAGCCCACCTTGAAGGAAAAGGGCTACAGAGAACACGCTCAGTTAACGCCGGGTCCCCTGCAGCCCTGTGTTGGCCCCTCAGCCTCCTCCTTGTCTTGCCTGGGTGATCCTGGCCAAGCTCATCCCTGACCCTGAACAGCCTGAGTTTCTTCAGACTCCCTGGACATTGTTGGATCTCCGTCCAGTTTGCTTTTTCTGTTGACAGTTTTGTCCAGCCCTAAATCCAGAGCCTCTCTGTACTATCCTGTACTATCAGGCTGTGAGGGGTGAGATTTCCTAGATAGAGACATATTTAGGAGGAGGAAAGAGTATAAATCTGAGGAGGGGAAAGTACTCAAGGAGCAGACTATAGAGGACCATTAAGAACACAGGACACACGTACTGCTGGCCAGAAGAGGTCACGTAGAGGGTGGGTGTCAGGAAGAGATGTAAGAAAGGCCAGTGCAGATAAGGCCACTTCATTCACTCCATAAGTATTTCAGCACTGCCCATGAAATGCCAGGCTTTGCTCCAAGCTAACACGTAAGCAAAAGCTCAGTGAAAATCTCCAGGGATGAAAAGCTTAAGGTGGCTGATGACCTCACTCTAACAAGTGGAACCGTGGTCGCACTGGCACTGGAGCAAGGCAAAGGCGCTTGTTCTGAGTTGTCTCTAGCCAGCTGTCACCTGCATCTCAGGATGGCTAGGAAAATAGCCTCCAACAGCTGTTCCCACAGGCTATTTGCTGTCCCTTGGAAAGTCCTTATCTGCAAAGCTGGAACCATCGCTAGATTAGGCGAACAGAGTCTCCAAGAAGGTCACTGGAGCTAGGACTGTGGCAATGTCTGTAATGTCAGCACTCTGGGAAACTGAGGCACCAGGAACCCAAGTTCAAGCCTAACTTGGACAAACCAAGACCCTGTCTCAAAAAAAAAAAAAAAAAAGAGGAGGGGCCTGGGGATGTAGCTCAGTGTAATGACCCTGGGTTCAGTCTCTTATACTAAACACACACACACACACACACACACACACACACATGCACACACATTGGGCCATGGCCCCACACCAGATAGAAGCAGAGACCAATCAGGAACACAATGCCAAGATCTCTCATCTTTTGTCTTTTTCTCTTTCTCCCTATCCCAGTTCTATCTCTACCCAAAAGGAATCCTGTCTCTGCTGAACAAAATTGTAGGGTGGGTGTGTGTCTGTGTGTGTGTTTGCATACCAGGACCTCAACAGACATGTGACCAAGGGGACAAGTGTCATTATTGAAAAGATGCACACCTGCAGTGTTTGCAACTGACCACCTTGCTCCAGAGACAGTGAGGAAACCAAAGCCACATAGTTTTGCAGATTCTTCTGCAAAATGTTTCCCCTCAACTGTTCAGTACCTGGAAACTGTCACTTACACACTATTAAACTTGATGCTCCTGTCCTGTAAAATATTCCTTACTTGTCAGGCACTGGTGGAGAAGTGCAGGGCTTCTATAGTTTCCAAGACGAAGTTGTGCTGGGTCCCAGGTCTCTGTCTGGAAGGTACAGTTGCCATGGCAATGCCAGCTAATGAATAAGTATGTAAATGAGCAAAGAATCTATTCATCATTTCCAGTTATTCTAAGTGCTTTGCCCTTTCTGAGACCTGGAGGGTGGGGGGGTGGGATGCTAGAAAAGCATATGTTTGGTAAAATTTTGATTCAATGTTTCTTTTCAGAGCAGACTATGAAAAATGATTATTTTTGTGGCATCTACATAAAATGCCTTTCTCTGTAGATACCCTGGTAAGAAAAGTGGGGTTAAACAAAAACACACGGAACCAGCCATCTGCACCCCGGTTCCTGGGGGAGCATGGCAGGAAATGTTTATTTCACAAGCAATGAGCCCAATCATTGCCTACTTAGGGAGTTTGAGCCTTAAGTAAGGACTGAGACATTCCTAAGCTGTCTGGCAGCAGGCTGGCAATGTCTGATTTGTCCTCCCCTGATTCCTAATTAAAATGACCATGAAAACCCATAACCTAACAAAAACTGGCAGAGGCCACTTACAGAGAGGACAAGCGAAACCAGAGCTCACAGTGTCCTGTGAAGACATTGCTCTAGAGATGGCCTCAGAACCACAAGCCTCTGGTCCAAATGAGAACTCTGCAGTGGCAGCCAGGGCTGGACAGCAAACAGGCCCTCTCAGATGCATTTCCTTTCCTGTGTTTGCTGCTGTCTTTGTTGTGCAGATGGACCTCCAGTGAGACCCTGAATTTCTCAACTGGAAATTGAGAATGAAAGGCCTCCTTCATAGAGCTGTTGTGCAGATTAAATGAATTAGGACATCCAAATGAGTGTTTCCCCACTCCTTACAGCTCCAGGGTTGGGGACAGAGAGAGTGAGAGAGAGACCAAAGATGGGAGCTCTTGGCAGTGTGTTCTCAACTTGTCTCTGCCTCCGACTGCTCTGGAACTCTGGCCCAAATTTGTAGGTTTGTAGGTGGGAAGATAACTAGGGATGGAACCCAGCTAAGAGGCTGAGCTACATCCCCAGCCTCTTTCCCCATTTTTCAAGACAAGGTTTTCCCAAAATTCCCCTTATGAGCTCGATACTAGGAAGGATTTTGTTGGTATGTGTTATCTGTGGATCTACAGTAAAAGACACATTGCCACGAATCCCTTCCCCAGTACTCCACTTTATCCCATCATTTTTGCCACTTTCTGCAGCAGTTCTGGGAGTCCTGTTTCCTGAGTGTCTTTATGAAGTGTGATAAAAGTATAGCGAATGCTGCTGCCGAACACCACCCAACAGAAAGGAAGGCTGTAAAAACACGACACTGTGGGGCCAGGGATTTCACCCAGAGGCCTAAGCACCTGCCTGGCAAATGCAAGGTCATGAGTTCAATATCTGGTACCACCAAAAAGAAAAACAAACAAACAAACAAAAAACCACGATGTTGTGTACTCATCCTCTTTATTCACGGGATCTACCACCGTGGGTCTTCTGGTTCTTCCCCAAAATCAAAATGACCATGAAAGGGAAAAGTGTTGAATCAGTTCAGGGCATCAAGGCAGCCAGCACAGTGCAACCAAAGGTACTCACGAAGAGGACTTTCACAACGGCTTCAAAAAGTGGTAAGAATGATGGGATGAGAGTGAAACCAAGGGGAGAGTTTTGAGGGAGATTCGCGGTAATGTCTCTTCTGTCATAATAGTTAAAAAAAAATTAAATATTGACTCTATTTTTCAGTCACACTTGGTGTAACAATCAGATCAGAGTAACTGGCACAGCTATCCAATTAGATATGTGTCATTTCTTTGAGTTGGGGACAGCCAAAACTCTTTCTAGATTTAGAGTATTCAATGAATTGTCAAGCACAGTCCCATTAGAGGTCACTTCTCAACCCAGCCACATCCCTGTACTGCTGACCCTTACCCCTTCCCTCCCATCCCGTCTCCCCAAAACTCTTCCACTTGCCACTTCTACTACCTTTTAGCTTCAGCCTTGCTTTCAGCAGCTGCACCCCAGTGGCCACAGCATATTTCAACTTCAAGTCGTCCCAGCTTCAGAGCAGTCTCTCCCCACCCCAGGGCCACCCCACAGTCCCTGAGGGAGTGCATGGAAGTAGCCAGATAAAGATGAGCTAGGGCAGTAGAGCTGGGAGACACCTCTCTGAGGCCCAGGGCTAAGGGTCTCCGGAGCACCTGCACCCACTCTTCCAGGACAAGAAACCAATGGTGGAATGAAGCAAGCACTCCTGAGAACCCAGAAACTCTACCGGAAATGGGACCAAACAAAGATAGCTTCCCAGGGACCAAAGAGCAGGTATGGTCAGAAGGTGTGGCAGCTCCACAACAAAGCCTGAAAATGATCTGCAAGTCTTATGCTCCTATCGCATGCCTGGGGAACACAAAATGCTAACACCACACCCCAAGTCCTGTATTATTATTATTATTATTATTATTAACAATTGTTATTTCAATGACACATATTTATAGGGTATAGTGCAATAATCTGACACATGCATGGAATGTATGATGGTCAAATCAGGGTCATTAGTGTTTCCATCTCCTGAAATTAATTTTTTTATTAACACACAATTGTACATATTGATGAGTTATATTCTTAAATTTCAATACATATATATAAAATGCAATGATGAAGACTATTATCGCCATGGATTTGTTATAACATGGAATATTACTCAGCCACATCACTCAAACATTTGCAGCAGAATGGGTGGAACTGAAGGAGATTATGTTAGATGAGCTAAGTCCGATGCATAAAGACAAACACCACATGTTCACACTCATAGCAGGCTACTCAAAAGTTATCTAAAAGTAGAACAGTCCTTGCTAGAGGCTGGAAAGGTTGGGGATGGTAGAGGACACAGAGGTTGGATAATCAGTACAAAAACACATTAAGGAGAGAGAAAAAAATCGGGATTTTAGGAATAGTGGCAGAAAGGCCTCAATGAGTGGGGCAGGCTGTAGAATGAAGGGGAAAACTAAACAAAGGCAAAAAAGTAGCATAGCAGAAATGAGGCAGAGAAGGATAACTAGAATCTCTAACATAGATGGCCTTGATACACTATATTGTTAATAGTGCACCAGGATTTAAAACCCACACTACTCACACTACTCTGCTTAGATGGATTATATTCTGTTCCAGTCATTCTACCTGTACTAGATTTGAGGGCACAGACAGTAATCCCGAAAATAACAGGATATAGTACAGTAATCATCCTTCATTTCCTATTAACTTAATCTAAAGCTCTGTAAAACCTACACAGTTTTACCATGACTGATCGTAATCGAATCTGGTTTGCTGCATCGCTGTTTTGTATTGATAGATTTTATTCAAACCTGTTATGATTGATAGTATCAAGTCTGAGAGTATAGGCAACTGCACTTACGATGACAGGATCCACTAGAATATCCACTCTGGTTTGATTATTACCTGCCTTTGAAGTTTTATACTGTCTACAATGTTTTATTTTACTAATATTGTTATTTACTGCTTTACTCAATTATACTGCTATATTCATTTATGCCTGATGATATAGACAATTCTATTGAAGATAATAAAAAACAACACAGTAATCATTGTAGATCACTTTGTACTGTGGTTTTATATGACTTTTTGATTTCATGTTTTTGTAGGAATTTGTTTTATTTTGTCTTGCTAAGTTTTGTTTCTCCCTCTAATACAGAAAGGGTAGAAATACATGTAGAGGTTCATGCATACGTAGCTGTTCACAGTCTTACTGTTTGACTATCTACTTTGTATGCTTTAATTTTGTAACTTGAACAACTATTTCTAAGAGGACAACATGTAATTTATCAGCTAGTGATTTCTTATTGCTTATCTTTTTTTTGAAATTCTGTATTATCTCTACCCTTTACATGCTTTTGTTTCCCTTTAAATAAAAAAAAATTAAAAAAGAAGTAAAAGGAGGAACAGAAAGTGCTCTAAAGGATATAACTGCATTTATGTTTAAGTGTGTAGGATTGATAACCTTGTTGCTAAGTTATTATTGGATCACTGAACTTCTTTGCAGCCTCAAAGTTTAAAAAAAAAAAAGGAAGTGGAGCCTAATAATTGGGGTGGAAGGATGGGAGACAGGCTACACGGGAAACAGCAGCTAAGTCTCCTATGTCCCTTTATTTCAGAGATGTCCCTTTGGTCTGAGGAAACTGTGCAGTACTATCCTAAGTGTCTGTAACCAGCCACAGACAAATTGAAAAAACTTAATATTTTTAAGTCATTTCCATCTCTTTCATTTCTTCTGGTGATGAGGAAAGTTTTACCAAAGAGAAAGCTCATTTTCTATTATTTTCTCCATCAGATTATGAGATAAGCATTTTTTGTAAAATTTACTCCCAAAATTTTTCCTAAACACTGATGCAGTTTTTGAAGAGGGGAATAAGAAAGAAGTATCTTCTAGAACAGGATTCAGATTTGTGATCTGCAATGCTTAGATGCTGGTCCTAAGTGTGGAAAAATCTAAAGATGAATTTGGAGGAGGACTGCCTTTTAGTTCTTGAAAACTGGAGGGTTGAGCTGTACTGCCGGGTTTTTTGGTGATAGTAGGAGTTATTACAGAACAGATACTGGATTGGTGAAAACCTGCTATCAATCAAAGTACTGAGGAGTCTAGTTACTGCTTAATAAATGTCTAAGTGCTCTGGAATACTGTAAATAATAAATCTGTGGGTTGTATTCAGGTTAGTTTTAACTTTGTGGCAGAGGTTCCAAAACCTTTCTGTAAATGACCAAAAATTAAATATTTTAGACCATAAAAAAACACACACACATTAAGTTCTAGGGTTCTACAGCAAGTGAAGTGATCACAGTTCACAGGGTACAATGTCATTCATATTGTGTGAATAATAGACAGCAGTGTTCAAAGGCCCTCAAGGTCTTTGAAGTCATTCTGAACCAAATCCTACTAAAAGGGTAAAGAACCACTAACCAGCTGTAGTGGTTTGCCTGAGACCTGTGCCCTGGACAACCATGCTGAGATTTAATGCTCCTTAGAGACACAAAGAAATGGGAACAGGTGAGACATGCAAGAGGCAACCAGCACTCTGCCCATTAACGTGGTTAACGGATTTCTGGGTAAATGGTTTATCTCCAGAGTGGGGTGGCTATAAAAGCCAGCCTGGTGAGACTGCTGGCACTCTTCCTGTCCCTGTGTGATTCCCTGTACCTCAGCACAGCATGAAGACCATTACCAGATACAGTCTTTGATCTTGGACTAGAGCCATGGCCAAGATAAACTACTTTGCTTTACAGATGACCAAGCCCAGGGTATTCAGTTATTAGCAACATGAAACAAGAAAATATACAGAATCCAGACTCCAGTGCCGGGCAGGAGGATCCTACTACTTCTGATCAAAATTCCTAAGAAGCGTCAAGAAAATGGGGCAAAGAATCAAAAGTCTGCAGAAGCAGACTTAAGAGATGTTGTAATTATTAGACATCAAAATAACTATGATAAATATAGTAAGGGGCCCAGTGGGAAAGACAGAAATTGTGAGCAAATGAGAGATTTCACCAGAGATATAGAAACTATACAAAAGACAAAAATACAATATACAATTGAAAAGCTATTAGATGGACTTAAAAGCATACTGGATGCTGCAAGTAAAAGGATTAGTCCATAAAGTTACCCACTGAACCACAAGTAAGCAAAAGGAATGCAGAGAAAAACAACACAGAATTTAAGATCAGAGGACTCGAACCATCTCACAAGTGTAGCATTAGATTGCCGGAAAAAGCGAGAGGGAATAAAGAAGAAATATACATGAAGAGATAATACCTGAGAAATTCCCAAATAAATAAAAGATGTTAATCAATAGATCCAAGAAGCCTGAGGCACAGGAAATACAATGAATACGTGGTACAATCAAAAACTACAGTGAGGGCCGGTGGTTTAGCTCAGCAAAATAAGTGCGTATTTGGCAAATGCGAGGTCATGAGATCAATCCCCAACACAAAAACAAAAAAACACTACAGTGAATACTTAAGTTAAAAACATTTCTTACAGTAAATGACACATTGCCATTGGCCCCTATTATCCCATTGTTCTTGCCACTTTCTGATGAGATTCTGAAAGTCCTTTTTCATCAGTGTCTTTAGTTGTACTGCTGTAGTTATGTCAATAAATCTATTGAAAATGTTCCATGGTCATTTTGATTTGCAGGAAGAGCCGGAAGTCAGATGGCGCCAGATGACCAAACCCAGGGTATTTAGTTATTAGCAATAAGGTGAATATGATGAACAAGGTGGACGAGGACATACCTTAATGCTTTCCCGAGCCTGCCTCTCCCTGGATAGCACTCAGCAGCATTCAATCTATTTTTGACCATGACTGGTAAAGCCCTCAGGAAAGAAGACTTCTAGAACTGCTTCAAAACATGGGAAGAACAATGGGATAAGTGTGTTTGAATTAAGGGGAAGTCTTTGAAGGGTGATTTAGGGCAATATGTGTTTTATTGTAATAAATTTTTAAAAAACCAAACATTCATTATATTTTGGTCACACTGCAAACAAAGAAATCCATACCTCCGCATAGCACAAACTGCCAAATATTTGCAAAACATCAGCCAGTAAAGAGATAATTATTTCTACCCTTTTTTCTGTTTTGCTTTTTTTCTCTAAAAAAAAAAAAAATTGGATGCCTTATCAGAAAAGACAAAGGCCAGAAGGTAAAATTATACTCTTAAAATACAATGGTATCTCAGTTCATGGATGCTTCTGTTTGTGAACAATTTGGTTTGCAAACAAGTGTTTGGCAAAATTTTGTTGCTGCTGGTAAACTCTACATCAGGTGACAAACATGACTGTGGCCATCTTTCCCCACAAACACAAACATGGCCATCTTCCAAAGTCATGGAATAAATTAAGTTCATGAACCAACTGTACTCAGAGAAAATATTATGAACCTACAACCATCTATCTTTATATCTCTCAGAAAATGAAGGCAAAATAAAAACACATTTTTCAAAGAGATGCCTGTATATCAGTGTCCACTCCTGAGTTACTCACAATAGCCAACAGTTCAAAATAACGAAGGTATCCATCAGCAGATAAATGGACAAAATACACCATGTCCAGGCAATGGAGTACAATACAATCATAAAAGGAATAACAAGCTCACACATGCTACAACACAGATTAACCTTAACATTATGCTGAGTTAAATAAGCCACCCACAAAACAACAAATACTGTATGATCCCACTTATAGTAAGTATGTAAAGTAGGCAAATTCACAGAAACAGGGATCAGAGGAATGGAGAATGTCTTAGTTACTTGTTGCTGAGATAAAACACCCAACATCCAAAGTTAAAGGAGGAAAGTTTATTTAGCTCCCAGTTTACAGAGGTTTCAGTTCAGAATTAGTTGGGTCCAAGGCAGGGCACTATGGAGAAACAGTTCATAGAGGAGGGTAGGCAGCAAAGGCAGCAACAGACAGCAAGCAGTGGCCTCATTCTTGTGCCTTATGTTCAATCCAGGCTGCCCACCCATAGGGCCATCCAGGGTGGGGCACCCTTAATCCTACCCAAACTATGCCAAACCAATTCAGTAATCACACACCCTGAATCCCAGCATCACACACTCTAGATTCAGCCACCTCTGAAAAGCCCCACCTATGACTGCATGAGGCTTCAGGGTGACATCTGGACACAAGCCTGCACAGAGAGCTTAGAAGTTAATGCCTAATAGTTTCAGAGTTTCTGTTCAGGGTTTCAGAAACAGATAACAGTAACGGTAGCACAACATCATGAATAGAATCAATGCTGCTCAACTACACACTGCAAAAATGGTTAACATGGAAAAATATGTTACATTTATGTGACCACAATAATAAAAAGCCATTTCTGTCAGCCAAGAGGTCAGCACCTCACTCTCTAGTAGAAATACAATAGAAGGAATGTTAATAGGAGACCTGAAATTAAATCTGATGCAAACTCGGGTATGCCAAATGGGATAGAAGCATCACAAAAGGAAAAAAAAAAATTCTTAGTTTAGTATCATACAGTAAATGATAACATATATTTGTTGCTTCTATATTATTTTATCAACTGCAAAAATAAAGACATTAAATTCTGGGGTTTGCAGTAAGAGAGAAATATATGGTAACAAGCTTATATTTTGACATCTACATGGTATAAGATGCTCAGATTATTCATAAAGTAGCACAAAATGATTTGAAGAAAAACTGACAAGTTCAAGATGCATACTGTACTTTCCAGAGTAACACTAACTACAAAAACACACAAAACAACATAACCAAGAAGAAACAAGAGAAGAGACAAAGTGGAATACTCGATGACGCCAATTTCACTCAAAAGATGGCAGGAAACGGGGAAGAAAGCAACGCATGATATATCGACATGGAAGACTTAAGCCAAATACTGTCAATCATTTCAAAAATTATAAACAGAATTTTTTTTTTAAAGATTGGTTGACTGCATCCCTCTAAAAGAAAAGACCCACAGTTTATATAGATGTTCAGTACAAAAATAGTAATAGGCTAAAAGTCAGACAATTGAAAAGGTAACATACACACAGTAAGTAATGGAGCTTATGATACAAGGCAGACTTCAACCCAGATTAGGTACTCCCTCATGGGAGATACATTTCACAATGATGAAGTATCAAATTATAAAGAAAAAATAATTTCTAACATGTATACATCTAATAATAGACCATAAAATACACGAAATCAAAAGTTGCTGAAATAAACAGAAAAATACACAAACCCAAAGCACTAGAGAATTTAACAATTTCTGACAGCAACTGGTAGAAGAAATTCAATAAAGATATAGTATAAGGCTGATTTTTATATTACTCAGCTTTCCTGTTCCTGGGACAAAGTACCTGAACCCCACAAATTAAAGGAGGAGAGGTTTAATTCAGTTCACAGTTTTGGAATTTCAGTCCATAGCCCACTGATTCCAACCCAGAAATAGCATGGTGGAAGAGCCTGGTGAAAAAAAGCTGCTCACCTCATGACAGCCAGGAAGCAGAAGGAAGGGAAGAACCAGAGCCAAGGGCACAATTTTCCAGGTCACAGCTCTCCCCAGAGCTCCAGCTCCTAACAGGGCATTCAGTTATGAACTCATCCATGGATGAATCCACTGATGAGTATAGCACCTGAGTGATCCAATCACCTTCCAAAAGCCCCACCTCTAAATACATGAGGCTTTGGGGGGACATTTTAGACCTAAACCATAACATTCTGCCCTTGGCCCACAAAAAACTTGTGTCTATTTCATTGTGAAAAATGCATTTAGTCCATCTTTAAGCATTGCCAGAAGCAAAGATCAATGGAATAGGTTAGAAGGTACAAGTACAACCACAAACACACTCAGCCACCTTATCTTTCATCAAGGGGTCAAACACGTCCACTGGAAGAAAGATAGTCTCGTCAATAAATGGTGCTGGAAAAATTGGCTCTCCATATGCCAAAAACTAAAACTAAACCCAGGCCTATCACCATGTACTAAACTAAAGTCTAAATGGATCAAAGATCTAAATATTAAAACAGAAACACTAAATTTGTTGGTAGACAAAGTAGGTAGAAATCTTGAAGACACAGGAGTAGGCAGAGAATTCATGAACAAGAATCAAACTGCACGTAAAATACCTCACAGAATCAATAACTGGGATCACGTTCTATTAAAGAAATTTTGCATGTTGAAAGAAATCTCCAGCATAGTGAAAAGAAAACCCACAAATTGGGGGGGGGGACTTAGTGAACTGCCCCTTAGTGAACTGTCCCAAAGGACTTCTGTCCAAAATATATAAAGAATTTAAAAAAATCAGATCCCCAAAATTCAAAGACCCATTCCAAAAACGGGCATCCGAGATGAATACACAGTTCTCAGATGAAGAAATACAAATGGCAAATAAATACATAAAGAAATGTTCAGCATCATTGGTCATCAGAGAAACGCAAGTTAGAACAACACTGAGGTTCTATCTCACTCCAGAAAGAATGGCCAGAGTAAAGAAAACTACCAATAACAAATGCTGGAGAGGCTGTGGGGAAAAAGGAACTCTTCTGCACTGTTGGTGGGAGTGCAGACTGGTGCAACCACTGTGGAGGTCAGTCTGGAGATTCCTCATAAAGCTGGGATTGGAGGTCCCATTTGACCCAGCTATTCCACTTCTGGGCATATTCCCAGAAGAACTGAAAACATCATACTACAGTGATATATGTGCACCCATGTTTATAGCAGCACAATTTCCAGATCTTGGAAACAACCTAAATGCCCATCAACTGAGGAATGGATAAAAAAGTTGTGGTTTTGTTATACAATGGAGTACTACTCTGCTATAAAGAATGATCACATTGAGATATTTATAAGTAAATAGATGGAACTCAAGACCATACTCATAAGTGAAATAAATCAAACTCACATGTGTAAATACTGTATAGTCTCCCTAGTGTAAGAAATGGTAAGAGTACATAAGATACAAAAAAACTCAATAAATACAGTAAAAGAATAAGAATCTGCTTAAAGAGGAAAAAAATAATATCTCAGGGAAAATGAGGAAAAAGAAAAAGGAAAGAAAAAGGAAAAATATCTAAAATTATACACATTTAAGATAGCTAAGATGATTGTGCTACAAATTCTGTAAGTTCTTGGAACAAAATAGTTAACATTTATAGGACTGGAACAATTGTGCATATTACTGTATGGTGATCTGAGGAGCTCTTGAAGATCATTAGATAAAATAACAACCCTAGTTATGCTCCTACCACCTTGTTTTGAAGACCTATATTGTCAGTGTTCTGGGCTCTTTGCTATTGTTGTTTATATGTCTTGTTTTGTGTTTTTCTAGGAATTTGTTTTGTCTTTTGTTTTGTTTTTCCCCCAACACAGGAAGGATAGATATACATGTAGAGACTAATGCATGAGTAGAACTTCTAAACATTTTATGTGAATCGATTCTATAATGCATGATGAAATGAGCAGCTACTTTGAAGAAAAAGAGACACTAAGGTACCCAGTGTTGATTCCATAGCATCATGATGTGAAATCCAGAAATACTATTATTCTTTGTTTAGAGTGATTTTAGTCTGTTTTGTTTTGTTTAATTTCAACATACATGAAGATATGAACAGCTATTTTGAAGAGAATGAGAGACATTATGGCAGCCATTGTTGACTTCCCTATTGTCTGGTCTTGAAGACCTAAAATTCATTATCCTGTTCTGATCAATTTTACACTATTTTGTTTTGTATGAATTCATTGTGTGTGATGATATGGACAATTATTTGGAAGAAAACAAGAGACAATATGATAGACAGTGAAGATCTCTGGTTGTCTTGCTTTGAAATCTGTGTCTCTTATGTTGTTTTCTTATGATCTGTTTTGTTATGTTTAATTTTACCTTCTTTAAAATAAAATTTTAAAAAAAGAAAAAAAAGAGTTGCCAGAAGCTTAGCACTTTCAGCATTGCTACAAAATCTAACTCCAAGGTCTCCACTGAGACTCAAGGCAAACTCTTAGCTGTGAGCCACTGCATAGAGCTAGTGCTTGCTCAATGTCCTGAGTTCAATCCATAAAATAAGATAAACCAAACCAAAAGAGAAAACAAATACAAACAATATATAGTCTCTTATAAACACTATCAATCAGCTTGACTTGACACTTACAGAATTACACTGCAAAACACATTCTTTCCAAGAGCCTAAGGAAGCAAAGTAGATCAAATACAGGTCTATAAAGAAAGACAATTAAATTTCAAAAGATAAAATTCATTCAAACATTTGAGGGTGATTTCTAATGGCAATAACAACCATAAGGTATCTAGATATTTAATGATGCTGGAGATATTCTGAAAATGTCCTACTATTTAGAAACTAGCCATAATATTTCTAATCAACCCATGAGTCAAAGAAAAAACAAAAAGATCAAAAGAGCTGATCTGAAATTAGAAAATATTTCAAGCAAAATGATAATGAAAAAAAAAACATGAGATTGATAGAGTGAGAAACACCTTTGGAAGTCTGGAAAAGAGCATGCAGCACCCCTGGTGCAGCCTAGAGGAGATGCCATCGCCCCTCTCCCTGAATATTCCACCTGTACTAATCCAGACAGAGATGCTGACCCTGCCACGCATCAGGGAAAACATCAGAGGTTTCCAAACTCAAAATATTCTGCAAAGGCACGTAACTGGTACCACTGTTGCTGTGCGTGTCACCACATATCCCAGGGACTTTCTCAGGCTGAAGCAGCAGTTTGGAGTGAGATGTTTCTGAACACTGGAACCAGAATGTCTGGAGGTAAAATCCTGAAATCCCACCCCATTATTTCGCTTCTTGGCCAAAGCATGAACTGATCTGATGATTGTTTCTCCCTCGTCTATAGAATAAGTATGTGCTTCTGTCCTTCATATGTGAAGAAAGCCCTTAATCGAAATTAGATTCTCTCCTCTTTCTACTGAAATGAGGCCCAATTCTGTGACTATGGAATAAAATTTGCTGGAAGTTTTTAAAAGATTTATGGAAAATGATTGATGCTCTAAAGCTTTAAATACTTGTATCACAAAAGCAAGACTGTCTGAAATCAATGATTTAAGCTTCCACTTTAACAAGTTAGAAAAACAAGGAAAAAAATTGAACCTAAGTTACTTGAAGCAAAGTCAATGAAATAAAAAAGTAATCAAGAATATTATCAAAACCAAGATCAGGTTTAAAACAATGATTAAGAAAATGGAAAATCTTTTAACAAGGATTGTAAAGAAAAAAAAGAGTAAAACCAATAGTATCATGAATGAAACAGTCAAGAAGACATTAAAAGAAAATTCTAGGGTACTAAGAAAAATTAAGTTGTCAGATTTGATGACTTAGTAAAATGAACAAATTTCTTAAAATACAAACACGACAAAGACTAATGCAAAGAAAAAAAAAAACCCAGAAAATCAAAATGGCTTTCTAATAGAAATTCTTTTTTAAAAAAATAGTACTTCATAATCACAGTTATGGAGAAATAGATATATGCTAATGATCACATTATAAAATCAGTATGATTAGCATCTAAGTGTTCACTGTAGAGTTCCCTCACCATTTCTGTATACTGTACTGGCCATTTTTATAATATAATTCTAGGGGGGTAAAATCCTCCTAACAAAGAAAATTCCATGTCTGGATGGTTTTGAATAAACATTCAAAGATGAAAAATACTAGTCTTCTAAATGCTCAGATTTAAAGAGGAGAACAAACACTTCTCACCTCACTTTACGACACCATTAGGAACCTGATTATGGGAAGCATATTTCAAGGAATGCAAATGGCACAGCAGTTGCTTCATAACTGTGGGTGCAAAATACTTAGCAAAATACTAGGAAACTAAATTCAGTAATATCTAAAAAGGAAAATTCATCATGACTTAGCGTTATCCACTTAGAAAATATAAGGGTTGGTTTTTGCATAAAAATTTATCAATATAATTCACCACATTGACAGAATATAAGAAAAATACATAAGATCACTTTGATAAATGCAGAAAAGGCATCTGACAAAACTCCCCACTTGTATTTGAATAATGTCTCAATTAAAAAATAAAAATCAAGTGGTACAGGCTGGGATGAAAAGGAAACTAGAAGATTTAAGAAAACTGCAATAAATCTAAGAAAAAATAGAATTAAAAATGACAATGTAAATCCTCCCTCCAAAAACAGACGACTACAACACAAATCAAGACAGTTGACAAAATTATCTTAGTAAAAGTATATTCCCAAGAAAAATCAGCTGAAAATAAAATTAGAAGACAAAAATATACAATTAGAAATCTCAGAGATATATTAAGAAAATTAAGGATCATTAAAATATTTTTAAAATAAAATATATAATTATGTTAGTGTATTTGAAATCAAAAAGAAATGGTTGATTCTTGAAACAAATAGTCTAAGTCATGACAGAATATATCACTGGAATGGATTAGGAAGCACAGTATAAACTAATATTGTTAAAGAACTATCAGTAAGTTCTTTTATGCCTCATAGGGTTTTGGAAGGATGTGTTCTCAAATATTCAGTGATGGCTATTATTATAGAATTTCTCCATGTATAAAAAAATGAAGGCTTCAGTACTGTACTCATAAATTTATCTTACCCCTGGCATGAAAAGCCTTCAAATGGAGAAAAAAAAGCAATGGATCAATTTTTATGGAGATATCTGAAAAACTCTAATAAGGCAAAGCTAGTGAAACTCAATAGGATATTGAGAGAGAACTCATCTTGGCTAAAAAAGGATTATCCCTGAGCTGTGAGTTGTTTAATTTGAGTAAATCCAGTGATCATCAGTAGATAAAATAGTAAAAGTTACATAGTAATCTCTATGGGTGTCAAAAAGCTCTTCAATAATCATTATTGATTTAATAGAGAAAAGATAAGCCACAATAGGCATTACCATAATAAACAATAGCCATCTCAAATAGCAATCAACGCTAATTGCAAGTTTAAATTCAAACTCTAGAGACATTTGCATGAAAGTCAGAAACAAAAGAACATCTAATACGATCATTATTATAGAATTTTTATCTAAAAGTTTGGCTCACTATTATAAGGAAGAGAAGAAAAATAAGAGAGACCCCCAAAGAGCAGACATGCAGAAAGTTCTGAGAAATTGTATACATAGATTCCGTGCAGACTGAAACGACTCAGCTCCCCCTTCAGTAATTCTAGGCTGCTGAACAATTATTTGTTTCTAGGTCTCTCAAAGCTGTGCATTTTTTCTTGGCCTGAGGGACTGGAGTGATGCCTTGTGTCCCTCTCTGCTGGAACCTGGTCTCTTCCAACCTGAACTCAGTGCTGGACAAGCTGGACCAGTCTCGGAAGGAAGCCCAGAGATGTGTAAGATGCAACATCCAAAGACACCATTGACTGCCTAAGCACTCAACAATTACCAGGCTCTAAAGCAGATCTATGGGAGGTTTGAAAAGCATCTAGTTTATGTCCTCTACATCACTGATTAGATGTCACATCAACCAAATTAGAGAAGTAACGAGAAAGAATTGCTCATGGTGAGAAAGCAGTGTTAGAGGGGGAAAAAACATTCCAGGCTCAGTAGACTGCTCCCTAGAAACACTCAATGTAGTGAAGCAAAAAATATACACAAGAAATGCAAAGGATCAGGGAAAAGATGGAGAGAGGACAGTTGCAAGGGGGGCGGAATATGTGGGGATTGACGCCCCCTGTCTAATGTGCACAGAAGGCTAGAAAGAGATATTGAAAACAAAAAGGGTTGGAAAGAGGTTTTCTAGGAGGGAAACTCACGCTAAAAACCGAGAGAGTGAATCATGTCTAAGCAACCGTAACACCTACCGTCACTGCCACAAAGAACAGACTGGCGAGATTTTCCAACCTCCCAGACAATGATTGCATCCTAAAAGAATCAGGTCCTTCATAAGAAATAAAAAGTAAATCATTTTGGACTTCTCTAGGATACTAAAATCCAAAAATAATGGAGGAGCAATCATGAAACTTTAAAACAAAAAAGCTCAATCAGGTTTGGTGGTGCTCAATACTCTAGGAGGCTGAGGCAGAAGGATCACAAGTCCCAGTTCAGAAACTTAGAAAGGCCCTGTCTCAAAATGAGAGAGAAAGAGAAAGGGAGACAGACAGACAGACAGACAGACAGAGACAAAGATAGAGACAGACAGAGAGACAGAGAGAAAGTAGAAGGAAATTTTTATATAGAGTTGTTTATGTGGGAGTGTTAGAAGCATATGCTGAGATTCACAACTAAGGAGACTGAGGTAAGCTTTCTGAGCGTGAAAATAACTACAATGAAATTGTGGGTAGTATATGCCAGAACAAATGTACATTAATTAAAAATAAGAAGCAAAAGCTGAGTAAAATATGGCTGTGTTTAAGCACTGAAGACAGGTCCAAGTAAAGTGTGTTAAATATGATCATAAAATGGATGCTACCTTTAAAACTGAAAGTAATGAGAGTTGTAACAAGAGGATGGATGCGTATTTATTACAATCATCTATTAAAATTAACAAATACTAGGATGGAAAGGGAGACATTTAATTTTTGAATTTCCATGAAGAGTTTCACATTAATCTATGAGAGATGTCAGTACGGGAGAGAAGTTAACAGAGATTTTACAAGTATTACTCTAAGAAAGTAAAAGGAAGAAATTACCTCCCAAGCAACTAAGCGTATAACATTAAAAACAAAACAACAGTATAATCCAAAAAGAAGAAAAAGTGCACAGTAGGGCACAAAAGCACCAAAGTTACTGTTTTGGATCTGGAATTTTCCCCCTAAAGCCATATGCTAAAGGTTTGGTCTACAAGTAGGTGCTACTGGAAGGTGCTGGGCCCTTTAAGAGGTGGAGCCTAAGGGAGGTCTTGAGTCATTGGGGGTGTGGCCTTGAAGGGGCCCCTGAGGCTGTAATCACTTCCACTTCTTTTCTTTTGCTTCTTGATCATGGAGTCAGGGGGTTTTCTATATCACAGGCTCTTAACATGATGTACAATCTCACCATGGGCCCCAAGGCAAAAAGACCAATTGATCATGGACTGAAATTTCCAAAACTAGGAGCCAAATGGACTTCATACTGAGCTATATCCCCAGCCCTTTTTATTTTTTATTCTGAGACAGAGTCTTACTAAATTGCCAAACTCTCCCAGCTGGGCTCAGACTTGTGATCCTTCTGCCTCAGTCCACAACATTACTGAGATTACAGGTGTAGCCCACCATGCCAAATTTCTCAGATTTTTTTTATAGCAACAGAAAACTGACCCAATTCACACAAAATAAACAGACAATTAATATTCACCCTTAATGTTCTAAAATAAACACCAATAGCATAAGTGCACCAATAATAAAGCTCTCAGAGTAATTAAAAGTTAAAACAGAATGAAATTTACGGTGTAAAACTTCATCCCCAACAGGATCACAGCAAACAGAAGGGGCCGGTGCACCGTGGTCCAGAGGGGGCCATGACTGGGAATGGCCCGTGACTGCCACGTTACACGCACGTAACAATAAGTGATGTGGTTAAACCAGCATAATTCGCAAGCGAGAACACTTACACGGATCAAGGTAAACATCCACTCTCTGAGCAGACCGAACATTTGAAATTAAAATGAAAACTGACCAGGCAGAACGGTCCACATCTGTAATCCCAGCCACTGAAGAAGCTGAGGCAGGAGGATAATAAATTCTAGGTCAGCCTGGTAACTTAGCAAGGTTTTGTCTCAAAGAAAAAATTTTTAAAAGGGATGGGGGCGGGGATGTAGCTCAGGGCAAAGGCCCTGGATTCAGTCTCAAGTGCTGTATCACAACAAAACATTTAACATGATGTTGTACAATACGAAAATCAAATCTGTTGTAAGCAAGCTCAGGAGACAATGAAACAGCTGTCATGACATGGACACACCACAGAAATTTATCTTGAATAAATAACCAAATATAGGAATAGAGGGAACATAAGTATGGTAAAGATAACTTCTGTGTACATGTAGACTCTTGTAGCAGAGAGGTAGTATGTTCATAAAAATTCACCTTATTCTTGTTTACAATAAAATCCTGGCAAGTAGCAGCTCACACTTATTTTCCACACTTCAATGAAGACAGAAAATTGAAACATGAACTAGAAAGTTAAAAATCCCTGGGCCTCAAAAATGATCAAGTTATTTTACCCATAAAATATGTAAAGTCGAGCTGGGGATTTAGCTCAGCAGCATAAGCGCCTGCCATGCAAGCACGGGGTTGTGAGTTCAATCCCTGGTACCAAAAAAAAAAAAAAAAAAACATTGTGTAAAGTCATCACAGAGTGAATAACAAAATAAAATAAATTATTGTAAGAGGGACTGGGCATGGTGGCACATGCCTGTGATCACACCAGCACTCTGGAGGTTGAAGTAGGAAGATCTCCATGAGTTCAAGGAGAGCCTGGGCTACACAGTGAGTTCAGGACCAGCCTGAACTACAAACCAAGAATCCATCTCAAAGAAACAAAACAAACAAACAAAAAACCATTGTAAGAGAAAACACTGACAGCATTACAACTATCAAAAGTTGGGGGCTATTACTCAAGCTTTTCTTAATAGTAAATCTCAGATCCCAGTTGTCTTAATTATTAAGTAATGGGAAATTGTTAAAAAGAATCTACCCAAGTAGCTGCAAATGGCAAGAATTGCATAAAACAAAACCGGAACCCAGAAAAAATATTAACAGAAGCACTGCGTTCATACAATCAAGGGAAATGAAGGATGAAAAATGGAACAAGAAAAGTTTCTCTTCCTGGTGTTCCACGGAGGGGGAGTAGCAAACTCCCGGGCCCAGCGGCACGAAGTCAGCCCATCGGAAGGAGCAGGAAGACACAGGCTAAGGCAGCCCTGTAGACCGCACTGTATTATGTTACCCCCTGCCCAGAGGGGCCCCTAATTCCTAAACTCCAGTAATTGTTCCAATAAAAGAGCGGAGGTGTAGTCTTGCCAAATTCTTCAATATTTTAAGGAAAGAGAGAACTAGAGATTTTTAATATGAGATTTTCTGCTTTATAAAATGCCACGTGGGCCAAATAAAACATGCTTATGAGCTGTATTTGGCTGGCAGGCTGCAAGTTTGCAGTGTCTGATCTAGACAACTAACTTCAGCTTGAAGCAGTTTCAAACATTTCTATTTTTCCAAAAAAAAAAAATCTCCATTTCATGTAGATGTTCAAATGCATTCACGTGAAACTGTATTAAGTATTCTTTTGATAAATCTCTCACACTGATTTCTCATATTTAGTTTATTTTAGGTTTAATGTGTCCATTGTTCTCTAAATAGGCTGTCTTTTGTCAGTGTACGCCTCCGTTTCAGAGTCTCAGCATTTGGATCTGTTCATTAAATGGAAAAGGTTTGGTTATTAATTTTTAAGTTTCCAAATGGGCGGAATTGCTGTTCAAGCTTTTGCTATTAATTTCCAGCTTATTGCATTGCAGTCAATGATATTTGCTTTTTGGAATTTAATGAGGTTGTCTCTGTAGCCTTGCTTATGTTTATGTTGCAGAATCACTTAAAAAGCAGGTTATTTCTCCCTCCATCTCTCTGTCTCCCTCCCCCCTTGCTGCCCCTCTCCCCCATACTGGAAACTGACAACTCAGGGCCTTTGCACTGAATTGTATCTCCAGGACTTTTTATTTTTTATTTTGAGACATGATTTTGCTAAATTTCCCAGGCAGAACTCACACTTGAGATCCTCTTGTCTCAGCCTCTAGGGTTCTGGGATTAAAAGTACACGCTACCAATCCTGGTTTGGGTTACCTTTTTAAGGGTAGAAAATTTATATTAGGTACATATGCTCATATACTCAATGCCATTCAAATTCTGTGACTTGATCAATTTGAAAGAAATACACAAAGCCTCCAGCAATAATTGTGCCTCTGCCCCTACTCATAGGTATCTTTACAGTATTTCCTGGGACAAAATTTTGCAATGAATATGACACTCTACTAAAAAAGAAAATGACCGAAATGCTTAGGTTGTCACTAGTATTGCCCATCACATAGCCCCAGTTCACTTTCTCTCACATAGCAAGATTGTGCTTCTCAACAACCTTTAGTATCAGTCCAGCCATGAGACTTGTTTTAGCCAACAAAATGTATTCAAGGTGATAAAAACTTCAAGAGTCATTGTGCCACTTGCCCAGACCCTTTCCCTTGCTGTCACTGTCATGGAACCCAAGTCACAGCACCTTTCTCCCAAGACTTCCAAATAGGAAGACACAAAGGAAAGACCCAACCAGCCCACCGTGGAATTCAGCCTAAAAGAGTAGCTAATGGTGTGGCTTAATTCAGTAATATTTGAGGGCATTATTTATTACTGCAACAGAGCTTAGCACATCCTTACTGAAACAGATCTGAAAAGAAAGGAGGCAATCTGAAAATGAAACACAAAAAAGGGTAACAAAACCACTGGCAAAATCCTTGGTTTCATTTGTAGGTGACAAGCAAAATCAGTGAGCACTCACTGTTCACTAATCATATCGGTAGTGGTTTTTTTCAGTTACCATAATACCGGTCAGGGAATTCTCAGGCAGACACGCTCGGACTTTCCTTTTAATAAATTTCTGAGAAAAACATTACTTATGTATGAAGAATCATTGCAGGTCCCTATCCTCCACAGAGTAAGCTCACTTTTAGGAACGAACCTAATGTGTTTTCTGCTTTCATGATGGTACAGTGGTGGTATCAGGGAGGAAATGAACTTTGTAAGTCAGAGTCCAAAGTTAGTTTACTCCTCTCTAATCATAAACGAAGGACTGACTTCCTTACCAATGGAAAATGAGATACTAACATCGGTGTGCTGTAGTATCTTGATTAATTACAGGTCAGCTGTGATTTCTTAGGATGAAATAATTGGTGGATGGCAAGGTTTTGGAAGACTCGGTGGCTCCTACATCTGACGTTTATCATGGCAATGAAGACTACAAGGACAGTGGAGCAAGATCACGGCTTCAGATCACAGCTTTGAAGGCAAAAACAAACTTGGACCTTTGAATTCTCAATCTGAGTCCCGGCTGGAGAACTTGAGTCAGGTCAGTCCATGGTGACCCTAAAATAATCACCTGTTTTTTCTCTCTGCAGGGAAGACCCTCAATTCATCTGGGTCAGCTATGTAATTATAAAATTGACATGACAGACCCTTCGAGTTTCACATAAAATTTAGGGCCCTGATTGGGAAGGAATGGGATCAGAGACAGAGAACAGGAACTTCTAGGTAGATTCAGAAAACTGAATTCTCAGGAGCTGGTGAACCTAAAAAAGAAGCAAGAAGAGGAAAAAAAAAATCTATGAATGTATTGAGAGATGAAAATGAATTTCAAAATTCCAGCCAATTTGTTAGAAGGGCATGAGATTTAGCATCTTTGGGGAGCAGGAGGTGAACCAGGGAGGAAGAGGGCAAGGTCTGCACTTGTTTCAAAGAGGAACATTTGTTGTCTAAGCACAGGAGAGGGGAGGGCCAGTGGGGAGAGTCAGGGGTTACATCAGGACCCGGGAGGGGGCAGATTGCTGAGAACCTCCTGGTTCAGTTGTTTCAGGAAACTATTTGCAAAGATGACCGAAGTGATGTGGTTGTTGAAACTACCAGAAATGCAGGAAGTTCTCACAAATATCCTGAGCCCTTACCCCCAGTCAATGATGCTGGTAAACCAGAGGAGCTCCAGCCAGCAGCCGTTGGGACACGGAGCTGAAGGCAGTGAAGGGGACTTGGGAAACCTATGGAGACCCCCCAAGCAGCCGTGCCCAACCTGCTGCTATAAAAGAATTCAGAGACGTCAATTCCTGGTATACACCAGAAATCCAGGGTGCCGGGCTTCAACATCTCTAGCCCAGGGAAGGTGGGATGCTGGCTCCCTGACTCAGGGTGGTAGGGGATCCTGTGAAAAGCATTCAGGAAAAGCAGAGCTCGGTCCTCACCCAGTGCTGCGTACCAGGCACCTTAGCTGCAGAGGTTGGCAAAAGAGAAACAGAACAGGGGGCACAGGAATTGTGGAATCGAGTCCAAATTCCAGGAAAAAATTTTGAAGCCATGGATGAAAGAGGAAGTCCTAGACACTGGATGGAAGCTGTGAGTTTTTATTTGACTCTAAGTAGTTCAACATAGGCAGCACACAGGCGATTTTGTACACACACACACTCACACACACACACACACACCAGTCAATCCACCTCTCAGAGCCAACTGGCTGCAGCCCGGGAGGTAGTCCCAGACCCTCCAGCCTGCCTTCATTCTGTCCTGTGGAACTGTCTGGCTGGTCCTGCATCTAGGAAACGCAGGCGCGCTCTGTAATCCAAGGAGGCTACCATTACACGTGAAGTCAGCGAGGCACCTGGACCCCAGAAGCCTTCTAATGAAAACCTGATGCTGTGACTTGGTGCTCACAGACAAGTCAAGCCAGTTCCAGCCAGCCTCATGCCAAAGGTGTGAACTCACTGTCGGGACCCCAGGAAGAGAAGGGTGGTGTGTGGGCCAGACCCGCTCCTCAGCGTGGCCCGCTGGTACGGAGCCATGGGGCCACCTCTTCTGTGACCCCCGGATGCCAGAGTCTGTGGGCCAGAAGATGCAGTCAGCTTATCATCTTATACTCAGAACCCAAGCTTGGCCCTCAGCCCTCATTTTTGTTGCCTTCTTCTCTTTCTTCTTCAGGCATAGGCCCCATAAAACATCTGCCATTCCACATGTTCCATACCGAAGAGAAACTTCATTAGATAGGACCAAATCTCTGTGGAGGATCTCCAGTTACCAAAGTGACGAAGAAAGGATATAATTAGATGCCATTTTTTTTTTAACAGAACAGCTCAAAGCCCCCATTAAGAGAAGGACACTGTAAAACAGTCAATCCATCCATCTCCAGTCTGCTACCCCAGAAGTGTCCCTTCCTGGCATCATTAATGAAACCCTTAAAAGACTCACATTTCAACCTCCGACTGGGCATTTTTTTGTTTGGCTCTTTTCCAACTTAGGCATTTAATAAATTGCAGAGGCAATTCCTTCTGCCGATGTTGCTGTATTATTTTCATATATTTGGTACTAAATCTTTTATACATAGCAAAACAAAATTTCATTTTAAAGTCATGCTTTAAAAATAAATAAATGTGGTTTTTATCTAATGGGTCACTGTAAAATAGCTAGTGACTTGGGTTTTGTTCAAGGAATTAATAGAAAGTGTTTATGAGATTTGTTTAGAAGTTCTGCCTTCAGCATCAGCAGCTGGGTAAGACAAATTGCAAATAAATTGGTGAAAGTTGAAATCTCTTACACAACATCCCAGAAGGAGTTTCCATGTCTGAATATTGATGGTGTCCTTGAAAAGTCTCACCACAACAGATCCCAGGGACCCCATGTCCATGTGGAATCAGAGAGAATTTGCAGTAATACAAAAATTCTCCAGGAATTGGAGTCTAGAGGAAATACAGTAGTGACTCCTTATCCATGCTTTCACTTCCATGCTCAGTTACCATGATCCAAAAATACGAAATGGAAAAATCCAGAAATACACAATTCTTAAGTTTTGCATTGTGTACTATTTTGAGCAGTGGAATGAAATCTCATACTACCCCATTCTATCCTGCCCAGAACATGAACCACCCTTTTTATCCAGGGTTTCCACTCTGTATATGCTACCATCCTGTTAATCACTTAGCAGCTATCTCAGTTATCAAATGAATATCACAGAATAACGATTTGAGGGTTATTTCACTATTTATGATTACTATTAATATCTTACCATGTCTAATTAATAAATTGAGCCTTAATATAGGCACAGATGTATAGGAAAAACACAGTATGTTTAAGGTTCAGCATTATCAGTGGTATCAGTTATCCATGGGATCTTGGATAAGGGGGACCACTGCTGTGAAGTACAAACAATGAGGACAGACTTTGCTAAAAACCCTTAAATTGTAACACAATAACTTATCCACAATAGCCCAGCTCATGTTAAAGCTGATAATTAATTTTACTGGCATTTAGTCCACTTGACTAGGTTTTATTTTAAGCACTGGATGGGGAGAATCAAAAGCACAAAACTGTCTTAGCTCTACAAAAAGAGCTATTGGCTAATAATTTTTGTTATTTTAAAGAGGTGACAGTTTTTGCAAATGTGCCTCTGAAATACTAGTGAAAGTCAATGTATAAAATATATATTTTATGCCAGCTTTTCAGAAATACCTCAAAAATACCAGGCAAGGTCACACCAGGCCTGTGAAAGCCTGGTGACTCAGAATCAATCAGAGTTGGAGGACAAGCTGAGCTGCTCATACAATGAGCACCCTGATAAAGCATCTCCATCCTCAACCAGAAAATAAATGTCCACAGCTGCATTTGGGGGTTGGCACTGAAGTCTGTCCACCACATTATTGTCCTCCCACCAAGTCCAGCGAGATAGCAGGAGAAAACCATGCTCTTATAACTGCAAGCCAAGCAAACGGGTCCCTGCCATGACCTTCATCTTCCCCCCAAAGAGACACTCTGGGGCTCGCCTTTGGTCCCTGCCACTAGGTCTACAATGTCATGCTCAACCTGAGAACACCAACGGCCCTTGCTCTGGATCCCTCTCTCTGGAATCAAGTGGCTTTTCAGAAGGAGAGAGTGTTAGGTTGACAAAACAGAACTCTCCTTTTCCTGGACCTTGAGCCAAGGTAGCTTCTAAATGTTAGGAGGTTCACAGGCAATTGGAGACAGATCTTCAAATTTTAGCACAGGAAGAAGAATCTGAAAGATAACCTAATGCAATCATTGTTTTTTGAAACTTTCCACTATTTATCTATTTTTAATTTTTTATTTTAAACAGAGACTTGAAAACACTGTTTATGGCTTGTATCTAGATGTCCTCCCAAAGCTTCATGTTCTCATAGGTGGCTGAGTCTAGGGTGTGTGGCTGTGGATTACAGGTGTGACAATTAGATTAGTCCACCGATCTGGATGTAGGTGATGGGAAACCCCATCCTGAGTATGGGTGGCACCATCCAACAGGTTTGAAGCCTGGATGAAATATGAAGGGATGGAAAGAAGGGAGGTTTGCTACTGCTGCTTGACTTGGCAGCCTCCAGACCGCCCTACCATGGACCGTGACTTCTCTGTGATGCCCCTCTGCCATAGCGCCCTGCCTTGGATACAGTCCACTACCGACAGAAACTTCTACAAACTGTAAGCCAAAATAAACCTTTCTTCTTTGAACTCTGGGTGTCAGGTATTTTGTCTCAGCAAGGAGGAAAAAAAAAGTAACCAAGGCAAACACTTCTCTAAGAATTGAAAGGCCAGAGGACTGGTTCACCAACTTAACCCTGCCAGAGAAAGCTAAGCTGAGCAACGTCTCCTAATGGTGCCCAAAACAAAACAGGCTCCATACTTGTTAAGGCACTATAGTGTCTTAGTCACTTGCCTTGTCACGGGAACAAAATATGTGACACCCACAATTTAAAAGAGGAGAGGTTTATTTGGATTTGTGTTTTGAATCTACCCTCACTGACTCTAAGCAGACACAGCAGGGTGGAAGGGTGTGGAGGAGAAAAGCTGCTCATGCAAGGCATGGTGGCCCAGAAGCAGGGGGCAGAAGGAGTAGCTGGGGAGGGAGACAGACCCCTCCAGGTGACGCCCCAGAGAGCCGGTCCAACCAGGCCCCACTTCCCAGCAGCAAGTCAGCTCTAGCGCCCCCATGATCCAGGCAGCTTCCAGAAGCCCCACCTCTGAGCCCGGGAGGCTTCTGGGAGACACCCCGATCTAACCCTAACATGCAGCTTGCCACGTATTTATATCCACTCAATCCCCATAACAACTCTGTGACAATCGAGACAGGCACTGCTCTCCCAGTTTGGTAGAGGAGGAAACTAAATGAAAGCCCAGAGCTCTAGGGCGCATGCTGGTTCCCCACACTGCTTCTCTCTTTCAAATTCCCCTTCCTCCAGGAAGCCTTCCCTGACCACCACTCCTCTTCCTCCGGAAGCCTTCCCTGACCACCATCAGGCCAATCACAGCCTTTTACAAACAGTGACACTCTTTGCCTTAATGAGGTTATATATATGGTAGAAATGCAGTGTGTAAAACAGACAGAAAAGGAGCTATATGTCCACACCATGGATGAGGATTTGCTCATACAAAGAAAGTGCTGACTCATGCTACCACATGGGTGAGCCCTGAAAACACTATGCTACATGAGATATCACCAGTCACAAAGGGTCGCATGTCCTGTATTTCCATTTATATCAAATGCCCAGGGGAGGCAACTCTGTGGAGACAAAAAGGGGATTCACAGTCTGCTTGGGAATTGGGGCAACAGAGTGATTAAGGGGAGGCACAATGAATGGGAGTTACACTTAAGAGGTGCAGGGCTTCCTTCTATCTGACTGATGGAAACGTTCCAAAACTGATTGCACCATTAGTCGCACAACTGGTGATGATAATAAAAGCCACTGAGTTGTATACTTTAAATGGGTGAGTTTTATGATATGTGAATTCTAGTTCGATAAAGTGCTTTTTTAAAAAGGAAGGAAAAGAAGGAGAACACTAACTGCTCCCCAGCCAGATCTCCTTTGCTCCTCTCCCCCAACAGCCCAAAACCACTTCTGCAAACCCCTAGAGCTCCGCGGGATGTGTTTGGTAAAACCCTGATGCAGTCCAGGTTTCTGCACCTCACATGCAAACCAGGACACGGCCTGTGCATCTTGATGCAAAGCTCAAGGCCCTTCAAGGTCTCAGGGAAGAGAGGGCCCTAGCCCCGCAGAGGCACAGCCCACAGGCTCTTACCATCCATGTCCAGGCGCTGCATGATGATGGCCAGCTCCACCTCGCTCGGCATGTACCCCAGGGAGCGCATGGCCATGCCCAGCTCCTGCTTGGAGATGAAGCCGTTCCCATCCCGATCCAGAACTCGAAAGGCTTCTCGGATTTCTACAAGGAAAAGGCAAAGTCCAGTGGTCACATGGATGGCTCCATCATAGTGGAATGATTGGTGACTATCTCTTAACCTTACTGCTTTACAAATATGATACATTAACATCCTTCAAGCCAGGCATGGTGGGGCACCCTGAAATCTCAGCTGCTTAGAAGCCTGAAGCATGAGGATTGTGAGTTTGAGGCCAGTCTGGAGAACTCAGCAAGAGTACCTCAAAAAAATTTTTTTTGTTTTTAAGGGCTGGGGATGTAGCTCAGCAGTAGAGTGATAGCCTACTATGTACAAGGACATGAGTTCAATCCCTACCACTACAAAGCAAAACAAAATCCTTTAATCAGAGAAAAGAAAGAGCCAAAAAGAAAAGAAAGAACAAAAAGGAAACATGAACTGGCGTGTTGGTACCTGCTTATAATCCTGGCATTCTGGGAGGGTGGAGGCAGGAGGACTGTGAAATCAAGCCTAGTCCAGGCAATTTAGCGATTTAGTAAGACTCTGTCTCAAAAATAAAGAAAGTGGCTAAGGAAGTAGCTCAATGCAAAAGCCCCCCAATGCCACAAAATAAAAACAAAAGGAGGACAGAAGAAGAGAAGGGAGGAGAGAAGAGGAAGAGAGAGGAAGGAAAAAGAGGAGGAAAATAAAGAAAAAAGGAGGGAGCGGGCACAGTTTTAGCCAGAGATCCCCAGCATCATCCTGCGGCCAAGGACACTTTCTGAGCAAGGCTATGCTGGGGAGAAAACTTTCTCAGGCCCCCAGGAGGAGAGGAGAATGAGATTCCCCATCTGAAGACATATTTCAGGTCCTGCTGCTACAGAAACTGTGCAGAAAGCTTTTTCAGCCTCCAAAGAGGATAGGAGTCTAAGTATCCTGCTGTCTTTTATTTCATTCCTTTAATTTACAGTTGTTTTATGGCTCTAAACAACCTCAAATCAATAAGAGTGTCATGAAAGCTCAAAAGTCCTCTTTAATGCGTTCTCTGAGTCTGGCAGAGAACTAGACTCTGCCATCAATAAGGCCCGTTGTATGTGGCAGATGTTCTCCCAGCCTCTCACCCCCTACCAAAGATGCTCTGAAGTCACCTGAGTGACTTCCTCCGGGGACCCTGCAGCGTCAGACCATCATCCCTCCCTCCAGGGACTTTGCAGCGTCAGAGCCTGTCTTACCCCCTCATTCCCTGGGGATACCGGGCACAGGGAACTGAGGTCACAGTTTGAAGATGAGAGTTCCTCCACACGTATGAGCACAGCAGGCCCTAACATTTCTCCAGTTCACCCAGGTACGGCAGTTGCCAGTATTCCCCATGGCGTCCGGCAGGCACTGACTATTACACATAATCAGGAGCGTGAAACATCACTGGGAAATAAAGATGATCCTATCGGCACCATGAGGTTCCTCTTCAGCCCTATATTCTAATCAGTGCTGGAAGAAACAGGCAGAAACTTGCTGTCCCTCTCCAGACTAATGTAACACTTGACCCCAGCTCATTGATTTAGTATCTCTCTAAATATCTGACTGCTCTCCTGCAGGAATCTTGACCTACCCACCTTCCCCATTTAGGTTTTATCTTTTCTTCTTTGTATCACATTTTTCAAGATCTCTCGCCAAAGCAGCATTTGTAAATTTCAGGGACTGGAAGCCAACAGTGTGGGGAGCTGTCTCAGATTACTGTATCACCCCATCCAGCATTTTCAAGTGAAACAATTTCCCTTCCTCTTTCCCTACCAAAATCACGTCCATTCTTCAAGGCCAAGTTGGGGCCTCGTGTTCCACAAAAATGTCTTCACTCACTATAACAGCATTATAACTCTTCCTGATGGCGATAGGGCAGGTTGTTTACCCCTTTCACAGGATGTCTCGAGTGCCCCATCTGGAAATAAATACCATGACTGGCTCGGAAACTGAGGGGTAAGCTCGCTCCTCACACCCTCTTTCCATGTTGAATGCTCCTCTCCCACAGGCTGCTAGCTGTCGGCAGGATGCTAAGTCTGAACAGATAAGGACCACACATTGGTAGTAAATGTTTGACCAATTATCAACACTAATTCAGCATGCTGAATGCTTTCAGTGAATGCGTGCAGGCTCCAGCAGAGAGGAGATCAGTCTGCGAGCCTGGACTGCCGGCTCCTGGCCAGACATAATAGCTAATTAGGTCCACAGCCAAACCCAAAGGCCTTGGTTTGCTCATGCGTAAAATGAGCTGGGTTGGCTGTGAGGATCCCTGAGGTCCTACCAGCCCTCCTTTCTGT
The DNA here is from genome assembly GCA_004027455.1 of Hydrochoerus hydrochaeris. Taxonomy (NCBI): domain Eukaryota; kingdom Metazoa; phylum Chordata; class Mammalia; order Rodentia; family Hydrochaeridae; genus Hydrochoerus; species Hydrochoerus hydrochaeris. Next base: position 39,270 of record PVLA01009848.1, read on the forward strand.
GGATCTGCGGACATCATTAAAGTGTTCAAAAGAGAAGAACAGGAAGCCTGTGTTCTCCTACGTAACCTATTAATCTCCTGTTCAAACCTCCCCTTCTTTCTTTCCATGGACAGAATAAAAACAAATTTTGGCCCAGTACAAGTCCTGAATCAAGGAGTTTGTCTGCATTTTTAGGCTTTTCTCATCAACAGATATGCCCAAGCTTCCCTAAAGCAGCTATACGCTTTCATACCTGGACTCAGATGTCCCAGAAATAGCTTAGAGCTGCTGCTAAGCTGAAGGTCATGGCACACAGCACTTGGAGACCATAGAAGGGACACCACGACCTCATGCAGCCTGACCCCCACGTCCTTGACACCAAGGATGAGAAGATTCAGAGGCAAGGTCTCCTGAACCACCACAAGGGTGCCCAATGACCTGGGTCAAGCTTTCCCTTCACCCTCAGTTTAATTCCAGCTTCTGAAAAATGCATTAGATTTGATCCCCTTCTGGTCTCTATAGTAGGGATTTACTTTGGGGCCAAGCGTGCCTTGCACAGGAACAAAGGTCAGAACAGGAGCCGCAGTCAGGGTCATAGATGGCCAGCTGCTGGGTGAGCCCTGCCTTTCCTTCTCTGCATCCTCCCTCCCAAGTTATCCTTCCTTACCCCAATTCTTCTAACGCCATCCTGAACCGCTTAGGCTGTTGATGGCACTGACACAAGGGTGCCTGTCTGGTGACAGGGCCTAGCCTTGTCCCTCTGGTCTCCCTGCTGGTCCCAATCTTAAAGTGACTTCACCCTGCACCTTTACATTGTTCACCCATGTCGGAGAACCTGGCCTGGAAATGGGGACCCTGGCCACTGAGCTGTCCACCCCACTCCCTTGACTGTGTAGGCTACCGCCAGGCTTGCTTCCCCTTGAACTTCTGGATTTGGCAAGTTGAGGGTAGGGTAGGGAAGAGGAGATCACTCCAGGATGGCCCTGTTTCTTTAAGGCCTAAAGTGCTTGCTTTGTCTGCAGTATGTAACCAGCTAACCCAGACTTCTGTTTCCTGCGGGTTGCAGGGAAGTAGGTCAAAACTGTCCTTCTCTATTTGCATAGAGTGTATGTTCCTGGCTCCGCCATGGAGAAATTATTCGTATGTATGTGGGTACATCTGCAGAAGTAGGCACTAACTTTATTTTTGTTCAAAGTGGCAGAGAAGGGAAAAAAAGGAAGGTACAAAACCAAAAATCCATAATGGGAACCACTAGAGATTCAATCTTTCTAGAGCAAAGAAAGCCCAGGCAGAGCCGAGGCTTATTAGAAGGAAATGCGTCTTACAGCCTGGGAGAGACATATGAAATGTGCCTCATTTTACTCTTAATAGCAGAACGGGGTGTGCCCATAAAACCGGCAGTGACATTGCAGCAGCCGGGCCCTCGTGCTTCTGTCTGCAGGAAGCCAGCTCTTGGCAGGAGTGGGGCCTGGCCACCTTTCCATGCCGGGGAAGTGAAGACCACAGAACCAGTCCTGGAGAATATGTGTTTTTCACTGCAATGCACCCCACTCTGGGCAAAGTCTTTTTTGCTTCAGAATTCAGTAAGCATACTGTGCTTCTGGTCTTTCAATTTTCTCTCTTGATTCCAAGCAACACACACACACACACATAACAAGCACTGCATCACAATTTTAACACCTCCATGCCGCCTCGGTGAGAGGAACCTGTCCAATGGTCAGTAGCTGCATAGACTCTGAAAGCAGACAAAGAGACACACATCCTCTAACAACAGGAATCCGATTGCTGTCCATGGAATAGTCCCAAATCAAAGTCTGCATTCCCTCAGGCATCTGGGCCTCTCCTCCCCAGAGCAGCGCACAGAGTGGGACTCAAGCAAGGCCTTGGATAAAATGATCCTGTTCGTGAGCCCAAGCGATTTACTTCTCATTATGCCAGTTACTCTATTTCCTTAAAATATATGCACATCCATCTCTGGTATTATCAGTCCAGACCCAGCACCTTCTGCAAAGCTGGCTTCAGCACCAGGAGGCTTCCAAAGGATAGAGACAATTTAGGCAAAAACAACAGCAAAGGCACAGCTGCCACCACAGTGACAGACTCATTGCTCAGGCATCAGACACCAGCCACTCAGTATTAGTTGGCTAATGTTCAGGCATTGAAGAACCAGTTGAAATTTACAGTACTAATTTGCAACCTCAAATTAGTAATGAGGAAATATTTCCTAGCTCAATCTCTGTGAGACGCAAAATCCATTTACTTCCCACAAAAGTGCATCCTTAGGAAGAACGTGAGTCTTAAGTGCATTAAGTGATGAGTCTATTAACAAAAAAGATGCCCGCTGTTGGTACGCATCATTGGGAAATTGGAAAACTGGAGACAGATGAAGTGCAGCTAGGCTAGGCAACATGATTATTAAAAAAACAATGCAAATGCACCAGAAAATGTAAGATAAGGACCTGAAAGTCTTTACTGAGAGGAAATAATAAGGCAGTGACTGAGCCAATGATTAAAGAAATTTAGAAAGGTTTCCGCCTCCTGTGCGGAAGGCAAAAAATGAGTATTTGAAGATGATTAATACAGCCATTCCTTCCACAAACAGTTGCTGTTTACTTTTATGTTAGGTGCTATGTTAGAATAGATAGTAAAAGAAATTCTCTAGGCTCAAGAAGCTAATATTCTTGTTAGACAGACAGATAGGTGACCAGATGTCCCTAAGCAAAAACCACACATGCAATAATATAAGTCTACACTAGCCCTATGGGAGTCCACGTGACAGAGAGACACTGCAGGAAAGTTCGTGCAGATCACACGTGAATCTTTCAAATCTTAAGGCCGAGGAAGGAGGGAAGAGAATGTGCCACGTCCGTGTACGTCTACAGTGCTGTCTGCACACTGAGAGATGAAGGGGAGGGTTTGGAAAAGGATGGTCTGCGCCCCAATCTGGCTCACCATCTTTTGTGTTTTTTATAAATAAAGTTTTATTGGAATGCAACATTCCATTCCTTTTCACATTATCTGTTTGGCTTATCTACTGTCTACTGCTTAATGAATGGAATACATGTGACATGGACTTCGGCCCACAAAGACTAAAATATTTATACTATGGTCTTTAATAATTGATGCTTGTGTCTCTTGATGTAGACCACAATGAGCCCTTGGAGATTTAAAAATATTTTTTAAAAAATCAGGTTTTTAAACCTAGGGCTCTCTGGGAGCACCTAAGACAAGAGGAACAAAAAATGAGCAGTTGTCACAGAGTACAAGGGAAAAATGAGGAGCTTGGAGCCAAGTCTGCAGCCTGGCACAGGGATCCAGGGTAACGGAGATTCTTAGGAGGCAGAATAGATAGTACTCAGGGCAGGCTCTGATGTGCAGGTTTGGGAGAGGGGAATTTGAAGAAAGCACCAGGGTTTCTGATTTATGTGATGGGGAAAGAGGACAGTAACAAAGAGAGAATTCGGGGGAGATGCCGGAGGGAGGAGATGGACTTCGGGCCACACTGATTACAGGGATCTGAGCGTCACCCAGGTAGCCACTTTGGGTGAGCAGCTGGATCTACCTGGCTAGACTCCAGAGACAGAAGATGAGGAAAGTACAACAACAATGGGAAATGGTGACAAAATTACTAGCTGCTAAGTGAAGAAGGCACCATTAAGGGCAAAGTCCTACATTAACACCCCTTCAAAATATCTTCTCCTTTCCTTCAGTGCAGGGTATTCCATGGGTGTCCACCACCTTTTGATGACTCCAATTTGAGCATGCCCAGAAGTGTTGGCATCTGCCATCTTAACCTTTCACGTGTGCTCTGTGACCTGAAGGAGAACTTGCCCGGAAATGTGATGCAACCTTTTCTTTTTCTTGAACTATGACCTTAAACTGAGCATGCTCAGAAATGACACCTTAATGAGCTCAAGAATGCACCTGCCCCTAAAGAGTTCTCCTACATAAATACACAGTTCTCAGAATAAAATTCACACACTCCCTTTGTTTCGGGACAGTGTCTTCCTTTTGGAGAAGACTCTGGCACTCTCCTTCCTTGCTGAAGGCAGTAAAGTCTCCTCCATGTTTTTGTCTTCTGTTTGTGCTCATTAGATTTGCACTTGCCAGAAGGGAAACCCAAAACTTCTGGTTGTAGAATAATGATAATTGTACATAAAATGCTGGTTTGATCTTGGTGAGGGATGAGTGTGAATAAGTTCCAATTTAATTATAATCAATCAATCATAAAAATAAAACCAACTGGTTTCAGTAATTAGGGAACTTGGAAGTGAGAACTCAAAGAGTGAAGGGCCAGGACCCCAGAGGAAGAGAGAACTGTGCTAGGAAGAGGACACAAAAAGGGCTAGGAGTGTTGCCTTCATAAACCAGCTCGGTGACAGGCCACAGAGATGCGGGAGAGAGACACAAGGCAGCTTTGCAGCATTCACGTTTTGGATCTGATGGGTTTTTCTTGGCATATTTTTGCGAGGATTATGGAGTGCCCACTCCTAGGTTTCTTATTTGAGATGTGAGGATGTTTCTCATTTATTATGCTTCAGATTCCACATGCTCAGATTCCACAAGAAGGCTGTGGCGGACACAACAGAGTCATATCGGGGAATTCTAGGCCTGGAGGTACCTCCTGAACTTGTCTGTTTGAACGGAATCTTGTTTCCCCAAAGATTTTAGGAGGTTTAAAGAATCAAGATGCACTGTATCCTGAGGGAAAAAAGAAACTGCAGAGTAGGAGGAGAGAAAAATGAAATAGAAAACCCAAGGGGAAAGGTAAGGAGGAGGGGAGCTTCAGAGAGCTTGGAAAGGCTGAGAGTTGGTCTCAGTGCCGAGTTGGTCCCAGTGAACAGGCGACAAGGGCCAGGGAGGAAAAAGGGGCTGAGCCAGACTCTGGGTCCCTGTTGAGAGGCACCCTGCAGAGTGACAGGCTGGGAAAAGTGGCTGTTCCTCCTTGAGAACCTACACGGGCGATCAAAATATTCAGTAAATATTTATGTTTTTCTTTTGAAGTTTATTATAAAAAGACACATTTCCATTAAACCCCCTCAAAATACTCCTCTTCAAACACATTTATACCACCATTCTTGTCACTTTCTAAAGCAGTACTGGAATTATTCTTTTGTAGGTGTCTTTATAAGATATGATTAAAAATATAGTCAAGGTTGTTGCTGAGTGCCATCCAATGGAAAGGTCAGCTCTTAAAAAAACTTTACATTGTGTCCCCATCCATTTCATTCATCTGATCTGGTACCCTGCAACTTCTGGCTCTTCCCCAAAGTCAAAATGATCATGAAAGGGAAACATTTTGAATCAATTCAGAACATCAAGGCAGCCACCAAAGCACAACTAAAGACACTCATGGAAGAGACTTCCAGACCTGCTTCAGAAAGTGGCAAGGATGATGGGATAATGCAGGGAGTATTTTGAAAGGGGGTAATGGCAAGTGTGTCTTTTACTGTAAACATTTTTTTTTAATTTAAACAGTCACCATATGATTCAAGCATACTGTGTAACCATGGTATTAACCTCTGACTTGTGATCATAGTTGTCTGGCTCCCAGGCAGAAAGAGCATGGAAAAAGTGACAGTTGGAGCAAAGCTGCTCACAGAATGGTGACCACTGACCAACAACTGACCTGCTACCTCTGACTAGTTACTATGATCAAAGGTTAGAAGCCAGCGTTGAACAAGATTCCTATAAATTTGTAAATTCACCAAATTCCTGGGCCCCAGGCTTGCCTTGACCACCTGTTGTAGTCAGGGTTGCAGAGAGAACAATTACAGTTAGGACTTGGAGTTTATAACGTTATTTTTATGATGGTCATCCAAGAAAATGCAGGAAATCTATCCACAACACTAAAAACAGAATATTTTAGCCAAGGACCTGAGTCCCACAGCAATGTCCCACATGAGTCCAGATGAAGACCCTGAGCTCATGAAAATGCCTCCAATGAGTCCAGCTGGAGGTCTAGAGCCCACAAGGACTCATGCCAGTCTCTTTTACAGATCCATGCTGGGAAGGCCCAAAGGTCAGTGGTGGAAGCCAGAAAGTCTATGCCAGCGGGGTGAAGGAGCTGTGCTGGTAGGTTGAGGGTTCTACTCTGGAGCCAAGAAGTCACACGGGCTCCAGACCAGGGCTGTCCTGAAAAGCACCACAGCCATCCTCCGTGACACGGAGGCCCCGAGCTCCTCTGAGGACAAGCACAGTTGAGTACATGCCAGGAAGCCAGTGTGACGAGTTCATCCTGGAGACCAAACGGCACACGTCTTCCCCTCCAGAGCCAGGAAGCAGTGCTGGATGTGAGGACCAGAGCTCCTCCAGGAGCTCAAACAGCAACTTGTATGAGAGCCCACAATGCCTCAACCCATTAACGGCTTAACCCACTAACATGAATAGCTTCTCCTTCTCCACGTCTCTATTTATGCTGGCAACCTTCCTCAGGTAAAACACCTACACCCAGGCCATGCTGATGTAATCCAGCTGGGGTTAAGTTGACCACCAGTTTTCAATTTACAATGCCACCCATCATCTTAACAGACACAAAGTCACTGTTTCCCTGGGAGCAGCACGAGGAAAATGGTTCAAGGCTGGTGCATCAGACATGTGATGACCCTGCTATGTATCTCAGGTATCTCCAAGCTCTTGGACTTTTTCACTACCTCATGGCCAAACTTGTACCTTTAACTGAAAAACAAACCCAACTCCCTCCCTAGATGGTATTCTGAAAGAAGAGCACTTTGTTAACTTATTAGGTGGTGAAATTATACCAGCAAAGACCAAGTATCATAGGTCATGAAAAATCATAATTTCTCTCTTAAACTACGGGGCACAGAGAGTCAGAAAGTTTTGGGCATTTCTAGTGATTTAAGAACTAGAACAGAGTTAATGTCTTCTCAAATTTTACCCCCCAACACACAAAGCTGAATTGATTTTGGCATGCCAGGTAGGTTAATGCTAATGGAAAATTCCCCAACGGTAAAAGCACAAGGCGAATTGGACGACACATTGACAGTGAAAGCCCAGCCTGGCCAGCGACAGAGTGGATGCCTGTGACGGGGGTGAAAGGACACGGTCAGGTTAGATGTGAATATGTATGAGAGTGACAGACGCCTAAGGGTTCTACACAAGATGGCAGGAGACAACTTCCCAGGCAGGTGATGAGTGGAGGGAGAGAAGCCGGTGTCTGGGAAGAGCATGGCAGTTCTCTTTGTCCGCAAGGCATTCTGCACCCCACTGCAAGGACAGGAACAGCTGGAGGTGCGGCTCCAAATATCAGAGCTGAATCTGCACGGGAAAGGCTGTATTTTCCTGGTTATACATTAATCAATGCATCTTTCAAAACCTGTTCCCAAAATGTATAAAGAAAAATATCAACTATGTGCACTAATCAGCCATAACCAGTGTTAATGTGTCGGAGCACTGTTATAGTTCGGATCTAGGATGCCCTCCTCCAAAAGGTTCCTGTGTTCAGAAGCGAGGCTTTTAAGAGGTAATTTGATTATTGGGGCTGTTATGCTCATTAGTGAATTAGTCCACTCATGAATCTATAACTGAATGTACTGCGACGAGGTGGGCTCTGGTCTCCCTTTTCTCTTCTTGGTCACCACTGCTTCAGTTGTCGCTTTTGCCATGCACTTCCTGCCTTGGAGCCAGCCAGCTATGAACTTAATCCTCTAAAACCATAAGCCAAAATAAATCTCTCTTCCAGTTGTGGGTGTTGGGTATTTTGTCCCAGCGATTATAAAGTGATTAAGACATGCATTTTGCTCCAAACTGTTAAATATACTTTCTCTTCTGCTGCTGAGGATTGAACTCAGGGGCTTTGCACTGAATTATACCCTCGGCCCTTTTGCAAAAAAAAAATTTTGGGGACAGGGTCTCACTAAGTTGCTAAATTGCCCAGGCTGGGCTCAAACTTGCTGATCTCTTGCCTCAGTCTCACTGAGTGCTGGGATAATAGGTACATGCTACCACCCCCAACTTTAAATACACATTTTTAATTACGTTGGAATCATGCTTTCCCTATAGCTTTCTTTCACATTTTTCACTTTCACTTCAATCTTCCACAATGTTCATAAGTCTTTAAAGCACCACTCTGAGGACTAATTGATATTCCAAAACATGGTTTGGCAAAGTTGATTTCACCAAACTTCTGCTGCAAGATTTAGATAATTTCTAAGAATAATTAATGCTGAAATGCAATTCTTTGCACATAAATCATCATTTGGGAGTGTAGCTCAGTAATAGGCTGTCTATTTATCATACTTGAGGCTCTGGCTTTAATCCCTTGTGCCACAAAAAAAAAAAATCAAAACTCTAAGTGTATTTTGACAGTCATTCCCTTAGGGTAACTTCCAAGGGATGCAATTACTGGATCAAAGGGAAGAAACATTGTTAAACCACTTAATATATATTATGGACAGGTTGCCTCCCCCCTAAAGGTAGTATCCATTACACCCTCCTCTGTGTCCCATCAGTTTTAGGGACAGAAGCCCAGGCTCCTATGATACATGTCTTTCACTGAGTTATCACACAGGTACTTAGGATCCAAATCATGTCAGAGGTAAGCTCCAGAAAAGGTGGGCAATTCATAATTTGGTAGTTCCCCCTTAACGGCAGTTTCAGTGACCCACAGTCAACCATGGTCAGAAAATATCATATGTAAAATTCCAGCAATAAACAATTGATAACTTTTAAATGGCTTCTTAAAGTATATTGTTTGGATTGCTCTATTTTTCGATTATTTATTGTTATGAATCTCTAACTGTTGCCCAGTGTATAAGTTAAACTTTTAAAAGTTTTTTTTTATTTTTGTGCCTGTGTTTTTAATTGGTTTTTTATTAATGACATGTTTACATAATGTTTACATTCCTTGTAGGGAATTGGTACGTATACATAATTCATCTGAATTCTTTTGTTACATCTCCTCTTCCTTCCCTTCCTCACTGTTCTGTCCATCTATTGATTCCCTTCTCTCTTTTTGTGTTTGTAATATATAATACTTACATTTCATGACACATATGTGCAAGGGAAAAAAACATCATGTTTGGTGTGATCAAAATATAAAATGAACGTTTAAATTATACTAAGAAGTATATTGGCATTAATCTCCCTCAAAATACTACTCCTTGCTTTGAATACACTTATCCCATCATTCTTGCTACTTTCTGAAGCAGTTCTGGAAGTCCTCTTTCATAAGTGTCTTTGCAAGTTGTGATCAAAAATACAGTGAATATTTTTGCTGAGTGCTATACAATGGAAAGGCCAGTTCCTGAAAATATTATCCATTTTAGTCACCAGATCCCGTGTGACTTCTGACTGTTCCCCAAAGTCAAAATGACCATAAAAGGGAAATATTTTGAACCAATTCAGAACATAAAGGCAACCACTTATGGTGCAACTAAAAACACTCCTGAAGGAGGACTTCAACACCTGCTTCAGAAAGCAGCAAGAACAATGGTGTAAGTGTGTTCAAGTGAGGGCAAGTGCATTGAGGAGGATTTTTGGCAATGGGCTGTACTGTCCACTACTGTATTCCTCTATCACATCACATAGATAGGGTTCAGTGCTACCTGTGTTTCCAGGCATCTCTTGCAGTCTTGGGACATATTCCCAAATAGTAAGTGGGGTTACTATGTATTTTGGAAAGACCGGAAGTGTGATAGTGATAGACTATGAGTAAAACCCCTACTGGCTAGAGGCTGGCCCTAAGCAGGTGCGCGGGAAACCCCATGCCCAGAGAGGGCTGCAGCAAGCCTGTGAACCCAGGCGAGGGAGCTAAGGCTCAGACAGGGGAAGGTAACTCCTGCAAGGGGAAGCAGGGTTTGGTCAGCGAGGAAGCCAGGGCTGTGTCTGGACACTGTCTAGCCAGTACTAAGTGGCAATGGACCATCTCCACAGTTCAGCCAATGCCACAGCAACAGGAGAGATGCCAGGTGCTGCTTCCCAGAAGCAGCCATTTCTCAGACAGCAACAAGCACTGTCTCAGGGAAGATTAGGCCAATTTCCAAAGACAGGAAGTAACAGTCACACCGTTCAGCACAGAAGGCAATACTGGATGTGCCTGCAAGTGGCAAATGGGGTGGAATTTATCTGTGAACATCATAATCACAATTAAAATAATCAGTTCTTGAAGAAATCACACTGTTTCTAAACTGTGAAAGTTTAAATCCAGAAATCAGAGAATACTTGCCACCCAAAAAAATAAAAGTATGGACTTAATAGGGATAGGGAGGACAGAAGAGCAAAATTCAAGTTCCAGAAGTAAATCAGAGACAAAATAAATGGAGAGAAGGGTGAAGGCCTTCAACCAAAACTTCCCAACAACCCAGGAGGTCGGCTCGGTTAGTCACCTTTTACCCAAGATCTGGTGGTGGTATCAAGACCAGAGTCTGACTCGCTGAACTTCATACCTTTCCTCTACAGTCTGACATACTCGCTTTGAATTTTAAAATTTCCATAGGCTTCTCTAAGTCAGCATTATGGTTTAGACCTAAAATCACCCCCAAAAGTCTCATGGACACAGATCTGACTGAATCATGAGGACACTGTGCTCCTCAGTGGAGTCATCCATTGAAGATTCTGTAGTGACTGTTTTAGGAAGTAGGGCCTGGATGGAGGTGGGTCGCTGTAGGTGTGACGTGGAAGGACGTACTGTATTCTTACTTCTAGCTCCTCCATTTTCCATCTGCTTCTGGACCCCCATGACACGACCAACTTTCCTCTACCATGCCTTTTTTTTTTTTTTTGGCCTTATAATCAGAAAACATGGACTGAACCCACTGAAACCATGAGCCAAAATAATCCTTCCCACCTGTAGTTTGCAGGTGTTAGTTATTTTTTTCCCAGCCATATGAAAAGTGATGAATACAGTCAGTTTGGCCAAGAATCCCCTCTTCAGCCTGACTTTTCTTTCCTCTTAGGAATGTCCTCACCCTACATTGGCTATGAATCTCCACCCTGCCCATGCTACATTCAGACTTCAGCCATGTTCTTTACTGGTATCTCTCACTGTTGCAATAATAGTTTCTGAATAAAATCTGTTTTTATTGTTTTCAGCACTATACAGCCCTGGATTTTCTTTAACAAAACCAATGCTTCTTGAAACAGTACACATCCTTTTTAGATGCAATACAACTCTACTTCTTTTCTTCGGCTTATTAATGTTCTGCTACACTGATTTCCCTGTCCAGGAATGGCTCAGGACCTGCATTTTGGAGGCCTGGCTTCACTCCAGGGACACACACTTAATCTCCCTGTGACTCTTGGGCAAACCTCCATCTCTTTACCTCCTGTGGATGCTGCCAGCTTGATCCAGGATATCCTAGATCCCTGCTGGAGCAATGCGTTCTCACAGCATTGCTCCTCTGGGGGCTGTGTGGTTTCCCACCTTCTGTACTGAGCTCACAGCCATCACACAGCACATGCCACTCACACTGGTACATCTGTCTACCAAACAACCAACCTCCTTAGGTCTCCAGGGGGAGGTTAACATTCTCAAAGGGTAAAGAAAAGTCTTCAGTTTTGTAGCTCCCACAGGCCTAACAGTCTTAAACTATAGCACCTTGCAGGCCTAAAGCCTCCCAGCAGCACCTCCAGCCCAAAGCCTCTGCCCCCATCAGTATAAAGCTCAGCCCCAGTTGAGGGAGGAAGCTGAGGCGAGCAGTGTCTTCCTGCCACAGACACACCGACTGGTATTAGGGACAGTCCCCAGTAGAACATGAGGACAGTGATGCTCACACATGTTGAGTGTGACAGCAGTCATTCATCTGTTTGTAGCACCTTAGATCAAGAAGGCTTGAAGACCTAAAACAAGGCCCATTAGACTTGTAGCTGCCCATGGTTGGCAGAAAATTTAATGTGGGCAGCTTGGCCCATAGAATCAACAAAATAGTACTCACAAATGTATCTGCCCAATAATTCATGGCACAAGACTTAGGGACAAATGACAAATGGCGGGAGTTGGAGGAACTGGTTCTGATCCAGGAAAGATTTCGCTTTCTGCTGTGTGATTTTTTTCAATTTGAACTTGAGTCTACCTTGCCCTTTTTCCCAAGTGCAATGGCATGCATGCGGGCGCGCGCACACACACACACACACACACGACTGGAGTCTTTCTTCTAATTTTCTCACCAACAGAGGAGGCCCTGGAGTTACTGCGGGCAGAAAGGCAGCGAGATGAAATTTCAGGTGCCTTAATGGTAAAGTGCAGAAAGGAAAAAGGCACAGGAGGAGAACCACATGGCTTCAGGGGGGCCCCGGGAGGTCCTCCTGCTTCAGCTTACCACACTGCTGCTGCACACCCATCCTCCCCCTTCCCTGCCACATTCTTTCCCAGTCTGTTTGGCTCTCTGATAACTGATAAAGGGCCTTTTACTGATATGAAAGAAATTGTTCTCCACTGTGGGCTGCATAAATATCCCATTATCAATAGGAAGCAATTTATTTGCTTAAATTGCCAACTCTCTCATTTTGTTTTAACATGCTGGTTCTCCATCATAATAACTCTGCACCTTTGAAAAGACTATTTTCAAAGCCTCACCCTTGCTCCAGCTTGAGAAATAAATCTGAAATGAGCCAAGGCAGACTGACCTCCAATATTAAAAGGGCAGCTCAGAAAAGGGAAATAATTGCCTTAGGAATTCTACCCAGAAACTCAGTCCTGGGTGAGTTTCAAGAGAATAACTCCATGCTCACGCATACGCACACGTATGCACATGCAAATCATGCCAAGGGCTCCTAAAGAGAAGGTGACCTGGCTGACAGTTGAGGAGGAAGTTGAGGTGCTGGCTTCTCTGTGTATTTCTGGTTCATGACACGCAAGTAGGGTGATAAAGTCAATACTGCAATCCATCAGAGAAACAGAAGACCATGCAACGTACAGGCTGCAGTTGTCAGTGCAGAACTCGGAAAAAACTGGGTCGCAACTGTACATCACACCACATGCCAAAATCCCCTTTTGTGAAATTAAAAAGTAGAAGGAATCAAGCTGGATGGGATGGCTCATGCCTGTAATCCATGCAGAGCACACATAAGCACTCTGGAAAGCTGAGACAAGAGGACCACAAGTTTGAGCCCAACTTGGGCAACTTAGCACCTTGGCAAGATCTTGCCTCAAAATAAAACCAAAAAAAAAAAAACCAAACTTATATTAAGGGCCGGGGGTGTAGCTCAGTGCAACAGTCCTGGGTGCAATTCCCAGTACCATAAATAAATAAGTAAAGAAATTAATAAAGTAGAAAGAATTAATAATAATTAGACAGCAGAAGAGCCTTGTAAATAAGAATTCAAGGCAGACTGATACGTTGGAAAAGACAGACCTTCCCAAAAACAAAGATCACTAAGAATGAGGTAACGATGAATCCCACCTCCCTGTTAAATTTTTATGACTGGTTTTCTTCACTGCTAATCTTCCTGTGCAAGTGAGCATCCTCATAGTATGGCATGTTTTGTCTACTAAATTCCAATTCAGCTCATAAACACTTGTTGACCGTCTGTCACATGCTGGGTCCTGTCGTAAAAACTAGAACCTGACATGAGAGGAGCCAAGGCCCCCGATGCCGTGGGGTGTGCTCCACAGAAACACTCTGTGAAGTCAGGAGGGTGGTGTGAAGGAGACTGAGAGGCACATAGCTCTGAAGGGAAGGGTGGCAGCCACTGCTGTTTAGGAACATCCAGTGCTAAACTCGGAAGTGGGCGGGTGTCTAGTGTCAGCAGGATTGGCAGGGAGCCGGGATGGGGAAGATAAGCAGACAGGAAGGACACAGACAGGAAGACCTGAGTGGCAGGTGGGAAGGCAAACCAGGCAGGGCCTTGAAGGCCTTTGCCAACACTTTGGGTTTTACTCTGAGTGAGGCAGGAACCATGGCATCTTGCCATGGCCCATTGTGGGGACAGAAGGATGCCTCTGGGAAGCTGGGATAACTCAGGGGCAGCAAGAGGCTGCTGCGGGGGCCCACAGTGCAGGAGGGGAGGCGTGACTGGATTCTGACAAGATCCGGAGATAGAGTCAGTGAGGGTGTCCTAAAGATGGCGTCTGAGGGGTGAGAAAGGAGGGGCCTCCAGGAGACACCAAGAATCCTGACTCCAGCATCTGTGAGGAAGCCCAGCAAGGCCTGCTGGGTGGACCACGGGCCTGGTCTGATGAGGGCAGGAAGTGACACTGCTTGCACAGGCTGCTGCTGGAAGGATAAACTGGTACAGCTGAACAGCAGGCAGCAGGCTTCAGCACGTGGACTTTGGACCCTGGTTAGAACAGCTCTTTTTGTGATAATTATAAAACTTTAATTTAGAGAAATATGCTGACCTAAGTTGGAAGTATGCTAATTATGAGTGCAATGGTAAGATACCGTCAGCCACAGGGGTAAGGAATACGATACAGACAATTTTGAAAAATCACTTGAGCTGCATGGTGGTTCCTCAGGGTTCATACTTCCCTGTCTCCTTTGAGAATGTATTTAAATAAAATAAAAACTGTTTTTAAGTGTGCTTACTCTTTGCCTGTTTAATTCCCTTCACAAGGATGTATCCCAAATAAGAGATGTACACAGACATCTACTCAGAAAGATATTTATCACAGCTTTCTTTATATTAACAAAAATAAGAATCTACAAACAACAGGCAATTAGCTAAATATGACATATTAAAGTCATTCACTTGAAATCAGTAGAAAGATCAAAAATTGATACAATAGATACATAAGTTTGGTATATAACACGAATATCACTTCAAATAATGCAGAAAGGATTCCATAACTGATGGAAGGACAATTAAAGAAAATCACAATGAGGCCCTGCCACCGGGAACTCAGCAGAAGCCTGCATCAGAGGTAGGCTGCCCAGAACCTCCCCCATGGGCCCACCCTGCCACCAGGAACTCAGCAGAATCCTGCATCAGAGGTAAGCTGCCCAGAACCTCCCCCATGGACCCGCCCTGCCAGCAAGAACTTAGGGGAAGCCTGCATCAGGGGTAGGCTGCCTGGAACCTCCCCCGTGGGCCCGCCCTGCCACCGGGAACATCTAGGAGGCCCACCCAAGACTGAAAACTGTCCTGGACTGCTACAGATGGGCCTGCCCTCCCACCTGGAACATCAGAAGACCTCAGCGGGCTCCAGGTAGTGTGAGAAAATTTGGAACTTTGCTCCCAGGTGGCAAACCTTGTACTACAGCAGATTAACTGTATCAGTGTGGTGAGTACATCAGTCTGGTACAGGTGTACAGGGGATAAATAGGGCCAGTAGTAAAACCCCCGTGAACTAACTGTAAGACTTTGGTGTGTCTGAAAAGAGTATCTGTGATCCCCTCCTACACATAGAAAACATCAGGCAGAGTGAAAATGACAAAACGAAAAAGCAAAATGCAGCCTCAAACATATAGTTCACCAGAAGCAAGTATAGGAGACATTGAAGTGGAGGACCCCAAAAGTAACACACCGGGAATCTCTGAAAAGATAGCAAGTGAAATAAAAAAACAACTGCATCAGGCTATAGAGGAAATCAAATTAGAAGTACTCTCCCATGTAAAAATAGAAATAACAACTTTAGTAAGAGTTGTTGAATGCAGCTAAAGAAGAACTAGAGAAAAAAGTACATGAGCATGGGAAACCGATTGAAACTTTGAATGAACAATATAGAAAACAAGCAGAATTCATGAAACAAACTCAAAGCGACATCCAAGAAACAAAAAATTCTATTGAAAGCGTGCAAAACCGCTTAAAGGAAGCTGAGGATAGGATTTCGGACCTTGAGGACAGGATCACAGTTAGTGATCAGGAAAGGACAGAACTTTTAAAAATAACAAAGCAGCATGAAATGACAATCCAGAAGCTCCATGATGATGCCAAGAGCAACAATATAAGAATAATGGGCATTAGCAAAGATACAGAGTCCAGGCAAATGACATACGTAAAGTATTTACAGAAATAATAGCAGAAAATTTCCCAAACATGGGGAAAGAATCTGATATGCAGATAAGTGAGGCATATAGAACATCAAACAGTCACAACCAACATAAATCCACACCCAGACGCATAATAATTAAGATCTCAGACATACAGCATAAAAACAGAATGTTAAAAGCTGTCAGAGAAAAGACACAACTCACCTATCAAGGAAAGCCCATTAGAATCACGGCAGACTTTTCAGCACAAACCCTCAAGTCAAGAAAAGCTTGGAGTGAGGTATTTCAAGCCCTGAAAGAAAACAACCTTCAACCCAGACTGATGTACCTAGCAAAACTTTCATTCAAATCTAATGGCGAAACAAGATACTTCCATGACAAAGAACAACTGAAGAAATTCATGTCCACCAAACCAACCCTAGAAAGAGTACTGAAAGACATACTAGACAGAGATAAAAATGACCATAATCCCCAAAACAACAACAGAAAGAAACCACCAGGTAGGATGAGCAATTAAATAAGAGGAAAAGCAGAAAGAAACAACTGGAACATAACATGGCAAAGTCGAGCCAGTACATATCAGTGATATCCATAAATGTAAATGGCCTCAATTCACCTATAAAAAGAAACAGATTGACAGAATGGACCAAGAAACAGGATCCCACAATATGCTGTATATAAGAAACACATCTGACCCAAAAGGAAACTCATAGGTTAAAAGTCAAAGGATGGAAAACAGTATTCCATGCAATAGGAACCCAGAAAAAAGCAGGGGTAGCTATTCTATTTGCAGACAATGTGAACTTCAAACCTAAAATGATTAAAAGAGATAGAGAAGGTCACTACATACTTGTTAGTGGAAAAATTCAAGAGGAAGAACTAACAATTATAAATATATATGCGCCAAATACAGGAGCACCCAACTATATAAGACAGATACTAATGGACTTGAAAAACCAAATACACAAGAACACAATTATAACAGGAGATCTTAACAGCCCATTGTCACAAAGACATAGATCAACTAGACAAAAAATCAGCAAAGAAATAACAACTGAATCATACCTGTGAGCAATTGGACTTAGTAGACATTTACAGAGTGTTCCACCCAACCACATCAGAATACACATTCTTCTCAGCTGCACATGGGACATTCTCCAAAATAGACCACATATTATCCCATAAAACATTCTTAAGTAAATGCAAAGGTATTGAAATCATACCATGCATAATATCTGACCAGAGTGCACTGAAATTGGAAATTAATGGCAAAAGAAATTGTAAAACCTGCATAAATACATGGAAATTAAATAACAGCCTTTTGAACAACCAGTGGGCTACAGATGAAATTAAAGTAGAAATAAAACAATACCTACAACTCAATGAAAATATAGAAACAACATACTGTAATCTGTGGGATGCAATGAAAGCAGTCTTAAGAGGGAAATATATAACAATAAAATGTCATATCAAGAAAACAGAATGACCACAAATAAACAACCTAATGCTCCATCTCAAGCTTCTAGAAAAAGAAAAGCAAGCTAGACCCAAAGCTCATAGAAGAAAGGAAATTGTAAAGATCAGAGCAGAAATCAATGCAATTGAAACTAAAAAAATAATACAAAGAATTAATGAATCAAAAAGCTGGTTTTTTGAGAGAATAAACAAAATTGACAAACCCCTAGCTAACCTTATCAAGAGAAAGAAAGAAAAAACCCAAATTCATGCAACAAGAACTGAAAAGGGAGAAATTACTACAGATCCCATGGAAATTCAAAAGATCATGAATACCTACTTTGAAAATCTCTACCCACATAGAGTGGAAAATACAGAGGAAATGGACAGATTTCTAGAAACATATGAACTACCAAAGCTCAACCAAGAAGATATAGCAATTTTGAACAACTCAATATCAGCTATTGAAATTGAAAATGTAATTAAAAACTTACCAACAAAGAAAAGCCCAGGTCCAGATGGATTCACAGCTGAATTCTACAAGAAATTTAGAGAAGATTTGATGCCAGTACTCCTTAAACTCTTCAATGAAACTGAGAAAAAAGCAATCCTCCCTAAATCATTCCTGTAGGCAAATATTACTCTAATACCAAAACCAGAGAAAGATCCAACCAAAAAAGAGAACTATAGGCCAATCTCACTAATGAACATTGATGCAAAGATTCTCAACAGAATACTGGCAAATTGAATGCAGCAAATCATCAAGAAGATTATACATCATGACCAAGTGGGGTTCATTCCAGGAATGCAGGGATGGTTTAACATATGCAAATCAATAAATGTAATACACCTCATCAACAGAGCCAAAAACAAAAACCACATGATCATCTCAATAGATGCAGAAAAAGCTTTCAACAAAGTCCAACACATGTTCATGATAAAAACCCTTCAGAAACTCAGAATACATGGTGTCTACCTCAGCCTTATAAAGGCCATCTATGACAAACCAACAGCCAACATTATACTAAATGTACAAAAACTGAAAGTTTTCACTTTAAAATCAGGAACAAGACAAGGATGTCTACTATCACCACTCCTTTTCAATATAGTTCTGGAAACACTAGCCAGGGCCATCAGACAAGAGAGAGAAATAAAAGGAGTAAAGATAGGAAAGGAAGAAGTTAAATTATCACTATTTGCAGATGGCATGATACTCTATATAGAAAACCCAAAAAACTCCATTAAAAGACTACTAGAAGTAATAAACAAGTTCAGCAGTGTAGCTGGATACAAAGTCAATGCTCAAAAATCAATAGCATTCCTGTACACAAAGAACTCATTGAGAAAGAAATTATGGAAATATCGCCCTTTACAATAACATGTAAAAAAATGAAATACTTAGGGATCAACCTAACTAAAAATGTAAAAGACCTATATGCTGAAAATTATACTACACTGAAAAAGGAGATTGAAGAGGATATTAGAAAATGGAAGGACATTCCTTGCTCTTGGTTAGGAAGAACCAACATTGTGAAAATGGCCATACTCCCAAAACTATTATACAGATTTAACGCAATCCCAATCAAAATATCATTGACATACCTCACAGATCTACAGAAAACACTACTAAAATTTATTTGGAAACAGAAGAAACCTAGAATAGCAAAGGCAATTCTAGACAACAAATGCAAGGCAGGAGGCATCTCAATTCCTGACTTGAAACAGTACTATAAAGCCATAGTGACAAAATCAGCTTGGTACTGGCAAAGAAATAGACCTGAGGATCAATGGAACAGATTAGAAGACGCAAGCACAACTACAAAGACACTCAGCCACCTGATATTTGACAAAGGGACTAAATATGCCCACTGGAAGAAGAATAGTCTCTTTAATAAATGGTGTTGGAAAAATTGGCTCTCTACATGCCAAAGACTGAAACTAGATCCAAGCCTATCACCATGCACAAAACTAAAGTCTAAATGGATCAAAGACCTCAATATTTAAATAGAAACACTAAATCTACTGGAAGACAAGGTAGGTAGAAGTCTTGGAGACATAAGGGTAGGCAGAGAATTCATGAACAAAACGCAAACTGCACGGGAAACACTTCAAAGAATCAACAAATGGGATCTCATATTATTGAAAAGTTTCTGCACTTCAAAGAAAATCACCAACAGAGTGAAAAGAAAACCCACAGAGTGGGAAATAATTTTAGCCAGCAACCCCTCAGACAAAGGACTTGTGTCCAGAAAATATAAAGAATTGTAAAACATCAAGCCCCCCAAATTCAAAGACCCTCTCCAAAAATGGACATCTGAGATGAACACACAGTTCTCAGAGAAAGATATACAAATGGCAAATAAATATATGAAGAAATGTTCACCATCACTGGTCATTCGAGAAATGCAAATTAAAACAGTATTGAGATTCCACCTCACTCTGGAAAGAATAGCTGCCATCAAGAAATCAACTGATAACAAATGTTGGCAAGGCTGCGGGGAAAAAGGAACACTGCTCCACTGTTGGTGGGAATGTAGACTGGTGCAAACATTATGGAAATCCATATGGAGAATTCTCAGAAGACTAGGATTGGAAACCCCATTCAATCCAGCTATTCCCCTCCTGGGTATTTTCCCAGAAGAACTGAAAAGTTCATATCACAGTGACATATGCGCACCCATGTTCATAGCGGCACAATTTGTGATAGCTAAATCCTGGAAACAACCAAGATGCCCAGCTACTGCAGAGTGGATGAAAAAGATGTGGCATGTTTATACAATGGAATATTACTCGGCTATAAAAAAGGATGATCTTGAGGTCTTCATAGGTAAATGGAGACAACTTGAGACTATCCTCATTAGTGAAATAAATAAGAATCATATTTATAAATATCATATTGTGTCTCTAGTGTAAAAAGTAAATAAGAACTACAAGTGTAATATAACCAAAATGTGTAATTGCTATTGTAAAAAAGAGGAAAAGAAAGTGCTCTAAGAGATATAACTGCATGTATGTTTGAGTGTGTAAAATAGATGACCATATTGCTGAATCTTTGCTGGATCTTTGAGCAGAATTGTTTGTAGACTGAGTTTTTGAATATTTACTCTGTACCCTTTAACTTTGTAACTTCAACAACTATATCCAGAATGACAGTATGTAATTTATAAATTACTGATTTCTTAGTGGGGCTTTTTCTCATTCTCCTTTTTCTTTCTTTCTTTTAGAATTCTGTATCGTTGCTACCCTTTTTTGTGTTTTGCTTTTTTTTCCTTCTCTTTAAATAAAATTTTTAAAATGTATAATTGCTATTGTAAAAAAAGAGGAAATAGGAAGCACTATAAAAGATATAGCTGCATGTATGTTTTGGTGTGTGGGATTGATGACCATATTTCTAGGTTCTTGTTGGACTGTTGAACAGATCTGTTTGCACTCTCACTGCTTGAGTGTCCACTTTGTGTGCTTTAATTGTGTAACTTGAACAGCTATTTCTAAAAGGACAATATGTAATTTAACAACTAGTGATTTCTTACTGTTTATCTTCTTTTCTTGAAATTCTGTAATATTTCTACCTTTTTCCTGTTTTTTTTTTCTCTTTAAAGAAAAGAAAATCACAATGAAACCATACTTCACACTTTACAGTGAAACAGGCTCTGTAGAAAAAAAATCAAAGATTAATAAAAGTAACTTTCAATGGCCATAGAAAGGACTATCGGGAAACTTTGTTTTATAGTCTCAAGAACTAGTTGAGCAACAAAATTCAAAAGCCATAAAATAAAAGGCCAGTAAGCCTACATACACATTAAAAACCTTCCTGTGGCAAAAAACGACAGCAAGTTGAAATTAAATAAAAATAGTTGTAACTTACATTACAAAAGATAAGCCCCTTTTCCTCATTTTTTTAAAAAAGTTAATACATCAATAATAAAAAGACCAGCACACCAAAAGCAAAATATTTAAAGAAAACGAGCAGGCTGTTCCCAGGACAGGAATTACAAATGGCTCTTAAACATATAAAACAATGTTCAGCCCAACTTCTAATAGGAGAAATGCAAATGAAAAGTACTTTGGTATAATCTATTTTACCTACAAGTAAGTAAAGATCAAGAAGTCTGTCAGCACGTTGTGAGGACAGATAAGGCTGCAGGGACATGTCTGTCTCAAACAGCAGGGGAGAGAGGGTGAATTAGGAGGACTCTTTTGATGTGCAATTTGGCAATCTATATTCAGATTATAGACACACAGTGTAATGTAAAGATTCCAGGTCTAGAATGTATGCCACAGGCATACGCATATGTGTGGAATCAAGTATGAACCAGGAGAGTGGTTGCAGTATTGCTTCCATGCACGTACACACACACACACACACATACACACACACTTTTAAAGATGAAATTTATGGATATTAGTGAACTCATTACTTTTGTTGTTATGATAATGATATTTTTAACGCCTCATATCTTTGGAGATGCCTACTAAAATAATTATAGACAGATGATACAATGTCTGGGGTTTGCTTCAAAATAACAGGAAGGATGAGGAGGGCTGGAATACGGGGGTGTAGATCAAGCGTGGTCACGAGTTAGAACTGGGTGGTGGCCCGTGAGCATTCCTATCTGAATTTTTTATAATAAAACCTCTACAGTTATTTTTAATCAGTTGATCAGAATCAATTCAACTCCCCATTCACAGTAGACTGTGTGATGAAACGAATTACAGTGCACTCAGAGAGCGAGTGTGCCGCCATGAGAAGAGTGAATCATTTCTACCCTGAAGTAGAATGCACTGCAAGAGGGTCATGAAAAGGAAAGTTGCAGGACACTGTGCGTCCAATGCTACCATTTGTGCTTAAAAAATAAAAATACAAAGATCACACACGTTCCTGATAAATTTGCAGAGTACCCATGGATGAACACACAAAAAAGGGGTCACCCTGGTTATCCCTGGGGAAGGGAGTCAGGTGGTGATGGGGAGGACAGGGACAAAAGGGACCCGGGCTGCACACACTTCTCTATCCTTCGAAATTTCTGCCATGCATGCATGACCTAGTCATCTAAGAACACAAAACGTATGACTATAAAAATGTACACTCAGTCATTAATAGTAGTTATTACTGAACGATGGGGTGATGGGTGGTTATTAATATTTCCACATATTCTACAAGGAACACGTATTTTTTTAAAGTAATTTAGGGGAGAGAAGCTATTTTTAATAAGTGAAATTCCTAGAAACAATCTAATCGAAGAGCATGTCAAGCATCAGACAGACAGGAAACTACTACCCAGCCAGAGCTCTCTCTTCCAGCACCACGCCTTCCGATGCACGGAGCACCCATGGGTGGTAAAGGACCAGGTGGGAGGGAGTAGTACAGGATGTGGACTGAGATCTGGCCCTGACCTTACGCACTCTGGATAAGGAAGCGAGAAGAGAGGCGGAAACACAGAGGCCACTAAGAGATAAGTGCTACTATACCCGCAGTTTAGGTAGCCTGAAGAGGCTCGTGGGAGACCCCTAAGTTTACAGCAGGAATGCGTAAGATCTTCAAAGATGAATGGGAAATGGGTTCAGCCTTTCCCCCAGCTCCACTGCTCACCATTAAACCCCCCATCCTATCCCCCAAATCCATCCCAAAACTCTCTGTGAAAAAGAGGCAGTCTTTCACATTATGTGAAAAGAAATAAATCAGGCAACCAAAAATAAATGTTCTCACATACGTGGAAGTTGTAAAAAGTTGATGGAGAAGTAGAAAGTGGAACAGTGATTAGCACTTCCTGCGTGGCGGGCATGGAGACAGGATGGTTGACAGTGCAGGGGGCCAGCAGAACAGGAGACACAGCTTCCGATGTGCGACAACAGCACAGGAGAGTAACTATGGTAGACAACACCTCACTACATACTTCAAACCAGCTGGGATTTTCACTGCCCCCATATAAGAAAATGATACACGTTTGAAGCAACTGGATACGCCAGTTAACCTGATCCAATTTCTGCACATTGCAAGAATTGAAATATAACACTAGAGCACATAAGCATGGGTAGGTATATGTACTGCAGTATATTATAAACATATATATTGGTACTGGGGCTGGAACCCAATGCCTTTGCATTGAGCTACATCCCAAAGAATTTTTTTTTTTATTTTGTATTTTGAAACAGAACCTCACTGAGTTGCTAAATTGCCCAGGCTGGGCTTGAACTAGCAATCCTCCTGTCTCACCCTCCCAGAGTACTGAGATTTAAAACATCCATCACCACTATCCATTTAAAATATATGTATTTTTTTAAAGAAAGAAAAATGTTGTCCTTTCTTAGAAAAGAAAGAGGTCTACAGTAAAGAATGGTTATAATTTTTCACCTTCTTCTCTGAACATTCACCTACTACAAGACCCATTCTTTGTTTGTTTGTTTGTTTGTTTGTTTTTGCTTTTTGAGACAGGGTCTCGCTATGCAGTTCAGGCTGGCCTTGAGCTCACTTTGTAGCCCAGGCTGGTCTCGAACTTGCAACGATCCTCCTGCCTCAGCCTCCTGAGTGCGGGGATTACAGGCGTGAGCCACCATGCCCGACATACAAAACCCATTCTTGTTTTACCCACTTCCATTTGTTCTGACTTATTGGATGGATTTCCTCAGGCTCCCTCTACCTCATCCATCTCCTGACCCTTGGCCATTTGCTTTACTGTTGCTGTTGCCACCAGAGGGACTCATATATGATGACTTCTTTGGGGCGGCTGGAGGCCACTTGGGAGAAACCTCTCACTCCCTATGAGTACAGCTTCTAAGTTTGAATGCAATCGGACCTCCCCAGTGTGGCCAGTGGGTTACAGGACACACATCAAATGCATAAGGAACTGAACTGAAAATTCAATGTTGACCAATCAGGAAGAGAAGAGAGAGACAAAGGCAGAGAGACAGACATGCTGAGACAGAGAGATAGACAGAGACAGAGAGCTAGCATATAAATTCCCTCTCCATCCATCTCTCCAAAGAACTGCTCAGGCTCCCAGGACACGTCCTAAAGAACTGGGACATGATGCGACAGGACCATCCAGCAACATGTCCCTCGGGGTCTGCTTTCCCGCCTCCTCTGCCTGCTCCTCTTTTCTGTCATGCTTGCTGCCCTGGGTTTGCACCTCCCCCGGGACCTCAGCACCGAAGCCTGGTTCAGGTTCTGCCTCCCAGAACTACAAGCCCTGAATACGATTAATCCAACGACTTCCCTCCCGTCTAGAGGCTTTGAGCCTCATTTTCTCACTCCTTTATCTTTCTCTGTAAATACAGAAAAGCCCAGCTAATGATATATTGAACTCCTACAAGCCCACAACAACTGTATCAAATCTCACCACTCTTTCATTTTGATTCAGGCTTGTTTTGTTTTAAGCAGGAAAAGAAAGCAGACATCAGAAATACAGTGCGGCTCTGTGACTCCCTCCCTCAGCCTATTTCTCTCACTGTGCAGATAGGACCGTGGTCCTGAATTTGGGGCTTACCATTCCCATCTATGCTTTCAAAAACCTTTATTTCTTTTCATAAAATATTCTAAACACAAGGCTCCAGAAAACAGAACGCTCTCACTCTTTCACCGCCTCTCACATTAACAGTCTTGCCCCAGTTCCAGATTTTTGCCATTATTCTTATTTTGTGTGTTAATTTCATCTATAACAACATTTGGAGTCGCTGGCTAAAGAAATGAGGGTGTTAGCATGTCTCTCTCAGAAAAGCCTCTCAGAAAAGCCTCACCACCGGGGAAACCTGAAGCATGAAATCCATTTCATGATAATCAACATGTGTTTCTCTAACCTGGTTTTATCAAATCTGTAATTGTCATTTTTCCTTCCAGTCATTGTTAAAATGACTTTATGAAAGTTTAATTTATATAGCATAGTTTGAAATCCCCTATGGATCACTTGATTATTTCATTCCTTTCCTTCCATTCCAATAGAAAGTGCTATCTTTGTTTCAGTCCTTCAGACTTTTAGATCTCTGTGTGTGCATGCATGTGCATGTGTGTGTGCATGTGTGTGTGCGTGTGTGTGTGCGCGTGTGTGTGTGCGTGTGTGTGTGTAGAAGATGGACATGGCTCTTTCTGCAGAGCACCCAGTGCTCCAAAGAGCAAATATAGCAGTGGGCTCTGACCTGACACTAGAAAGCAGCCATTCAAATGCCTGCTTAAATGAATTAGCAAAAGTCAGTGGGGGAGCTGCACATGGTGACACACGCCTGCAATCCCAGCACTCAGGAGGCTGAGGCAAGAGGATCCCAATGAGGATAAGGCCAGCCTGCACTACATAATGATACCTAGTCTCAAAAAAAAAAGAAAAAAAGAAGGAGAAGTGGAAGAGAACGAGGAAGGAGAAGGAGGAGAAGAAGAGGAAGAAAAGGAAGAGGAGGAAGGAGAAGGAGAAGGAGAAGGAGAGGAAGAAGAAGAAGCCGCCAATGGGGAACTGGATGATGAAGCAAAGCGTGTGGCTGGACGTGATGTGTGACACACAACTGACGTTGCAGACACCATCGAGAAGAGGAGAATATATATCCAGAGATGGAGCAAGAGAGGGAGGGTGAGGGAGGGGGAGGAAAGCGTAGAGGACAGAGAGAGGGAGAGAGAATGCTAACTAATATAGAATATTTCATCTCCGGTTGATTTATATATAGGTTGCTGGCAATTTTTTATGTGAAAGTTATCACCACAATGAATATTCCTGCATCTTCTGATGACAGAGTCTCTTCCTAACAGCTGCACAGTCAGTTACAAGATAAGGACTCAGAAAAAATTAGACTCCAGTGCACTGAACTTGCTCGTTTTGTGGGTTAATTTCGTTTCTAACAACATTTGGAGTCGCTGGCTAAAGAAATGAGGGTGTTAGCATGTGAGCAAAGTCTCTTTCAGAAAAGCCTCACCACCTGGGAAACCTGAAGCATGAAATCCATTTCCTGAACACTATGCTATGACTACAATAATGCTATCGGGGTTTTGGTTTTGGTTTCTATTAGTGGAGGTTTGCAATACAGAATGGTGATGGTTAGGGAGGGAATAGATCTTGATCATTTTCAAATGATCATCTCTTATCCTTTGCCTCTCCCTCTCCCTGGTCCCCTTTCCCAGCTTTCTTTCATTTCTCTGTTTTAGGTTTTCATATAGGAGAAACCATATGACATTTAACTGTCTGACTTATGCAACTTAGCATAAGGGTCTCAAGCTCTATCATTTTTAACAGCATGGAAGATGTTCTTAATTTATTGTCAAGTGGAAAAATCATAAAGTTGCATGGTCATTTTGAGTAACGAGATTATGTCTAAAAGGATCCAGGAACTCACTATTACCAACATTAAAATATGAGAAAAGAAGAGACTATAGAAAGCACCCCTGGCGCGGGCCGGGAGAAGAACCAGCAGCTCCCGTGCTGAGAATCAAACACACACACACACACACAAACACACACACAAACCCCTCATAGCAACTAGGGTTAGGTGTCTGAGCATCTCTTGGGAGGATGACCATACGCAATATAGCAAGTATGGGGAATTTCCTTCTGTCTTCTCTTTGAAGGCAAAGGTTGTTTTCACTGTTACGTTTTGTAACGATTGTTTTGCTCTATTCAATATTCTCTTTCAATTGCTTTTATAATGCTCTGTTTTTGGTTTGATTTCACTATACCTAATTGACTGGACAACTATTGTGAAGATAACGAGCTATACTATGGCACCTATTACCACCATCCCAGTATCCTGCTGTGAAGTTCTGTACCAATTTCACTGAATTGTCTAGATTAGCTTTGTTCTGTCTTGTTCTGTTGTATTTTTACTACCTTCAAAATAAAATTTTTAAAAAGAGACTATAAACTATTGAAAAAAACACAAGTTGGTAAGTCCATACTAATATAAGGAATGAACAACTGGAGGTCAGGAAAGGCTCTTGCTCACAGGGCAATGGCGATAAATACAGCATGGCAGACCATGAAATTTCATATGGTTATCACACGGTTACATAAAGTAACCGGCATAGTCATGACTGATCCGGACAATAGCCACCAATGGATTCTAAAACGCCGAGGGAAAGATTCGTGAGGATCAGATGTTACACAGTTTAAAAATATTTCTCCCTAAAACACATATGAATATTGAAGGGGAGAGAGTCACTTTGCAGTGGAGGAACATGACAGATTGCACCTTAATTCAGTGATCAGCAGTCGTGAGCGAATCACCATTATTCACCACCTGATCAGAAACCACGAAGATGCCCGTCATCACTTTCATGGTATTTCTACCAAGGCTGCCTTGCTTAAATCTAACCCCGAGGAAACTTCAGACAAGTACGAAATGAGTGACATGCTACAAAACAGATGGCCTAGTCCAGGAGGTGAATGAAACAAAACTTCAAATTGAAGAAACTTTTCCAGAATGGAGGAAACAGAGAAGACATCACAAATAAACGCTAGGCATGATCCTGGGCGGGATGGTTCGGCTGTGAAGAATATTGCTGGGATAACTGATGAAATTTGAGTGAAGCCCAGGGATTAGGTGGTGGCATTGTACCCTGCTGGTCTCCTAATTCTGAGTGTCACAAGGGGGAAAGGGTCACCTGGCAGTGGAAAGATGAGTTATCATAGTGACAGCCCAGATGCCTGCACACAGTTGGTAGTAGCTGCCGTCGTTTTCTGGGTTTATAAATGCTTCCACGCATCTAACCCTAACGAGAACAAAACCTTTGTTTTAAGAACAAAATCAAAGCAACAAATAAACAGAAGCTTTGAGGACAGCAGCTCTCTCAATTCCAGGATCTGCTTTTCTGAGACCATCTGAAGATGTCTCAGAGTGGAAATCTTGCTCCACAGAATCCAAAGCTGCCATTCTCAGACCTGCTTTCTCTGGAAAGACTTTTCCCCCAACACATAATCAACTCAGCAGCGAGGAGCAAACCAATCACACACTCTCTCCTACCAGGGGCTGTCAAGGTAGTATTTTAGCCCAGGCTGAGAAGTGAGTTAGCTAATCTTCAAAAAGGAGCCTGCTGTCCCATTCAACAATATGAGAAGCAATTTGTTTAGGGGGAGAAAAGCCATTTCAACATGAAAATTGGTTTCACGACAATACACCTGATAAAAACAGCACATAAAGGAACTGTTGGCAGGCCTGTGTCCCTGACGCAGCCCCCCATTTATTACCCTTTGTCGCTTAATGGAAAAGGAGGTTCTCTCAATGGGATTCTAGTAGGGACATTTTTTTTTACCTTTTGGACCAGTGAACCAGGACAGTTCACACGTTCAGTGAAAATGTACAAAACAAAGCATTTAGTCATTGTGCTCGTGTTAGCTGAACACAGTCCAAAAGTTTCAATGTCATTGTCCATAGTTCAACCCGGAAAACGCTCCCTCGGCTCCCCCTCTTCCTGCTGATGGCGCCTCCAACACCCAGGGCTGCGGCCCAGACACCTCATCTGATCACATCTCTCTTCTGCATCACAATCCTCACCGGAGCCCCCTTGCTCATCCATTCAATGGGCGTTTGTAGGGCTGCTTCCAATGCCAGGCCAATGCCAGACAAGAGCCTGCTGCTAGGGACGAGGTCATTCGCCCTCAGACAGGGCCACAGCCACCTTCTGCACACCTGTGTGCTGTGTCCTTCCCCCACCGCCATGCTGTGCTGGCCCCGGCCCTCCACCATGTTGGGGATGGGCCTTCTTGCTCAGGACTATGAATTAGCTGTGTAGCCTCTCAGAATTCCCCCCACTGCCCCATTTGTGCAAGTGACAAATACCTATTTATTTTTGAGATGCACAGCCAAAGTCAGGCCTCCTGCAGAGCCCTCTTTGGGCAGGGCATGGAGAAGAGCCCCTCTATTCTCTGCCACCAGGATGGGGAAAAACCAGGACAGTGTGCTCCGGAGTGGTCAGACCAGAGCCCACCAGGTCTCTGCTGCTCCTGCGAATGGGCCTCACGCTCCAGGCACACACAGTTCTGCCCAGAGGTAAGACTGTTTTCCCCTCCCTTTTGTTAAAGGAGAGGAGAAAGGGAAGACACTCCAGCCCTGCCCTGATGGGTGGGGTGTGATCAGTTTGGGACTCGCTGGCCTTTGCCAGCCGGGCTGAGGAGCTGGACTGAGGAGACCAAACACCAACAGGCTCTGCCAGCGGGGTCTCCATGCAGCCCCGGCTCCAGTGGCTCCGGCAGCTGCCGTCCACCATCTGCCCTCCCTGCGTGGCGGCATTTAGTCGGTGCCTGCCGACTGCGGGAAAGGCAGAGAGAGGCACACCGGGCGCACTGGGAGAGGCTAAGCTGGCCCTCCTCACCAACGCTCGCTCGGGTGGCCTCCGTGGAAGGCAGCATCCTGCCTGGCCTCAGTGATGTGCAGGACAATCCAGAACACGTCTTCCCCTCCCTCCGAGTACAATCCTGGGAGGAAACAGGAGAGCAGAGCCGGGGCTGTGCACAGCCGCCTGTCCCAGGGCTGCCCATCGCAGGGACCTCGCTGTGCAGCCCTGTGGCGCCTGGGAGGAGGCACAGAGCCCCTTTCTGAACCTCCTGAAAAGGCAGGACACAGGCTATCAGCCCCGCAGCGTAGACCATGGCAGACCGGGTTTACAGCAGCACAAGCTCAGGAGCGTGAGCTTTGCTCTCTGTCCACCTGACCCGAAGCCACATTCCCGGGCTCCACCCTCTGTACCTCCTGCAGCCGCTCGGTGTGAAAGGCAATCTTCCTACCTCTCCTTTCCAGGTACAGACCTGGGCAGGGTGTGGGGAGACCCGGGCTTGAAGCTTCCCCCAGGTTTAGGTGCTGCTACGAAGGTCAGAAGAGAGACAGCAGCTGTCTTTTGTTTAGCAAAGGATATTAATGAATCTTTTGCATACGCAAGATGCACTCCAAGGTTGAGTGAGACCTAAACTATTTGAACAAGCAGGAAATTGGGTTCTGGAGCACATTCTTATATTAAGAACTGATCCAATTTCTGGGATGGAGGATTAAAGAAGCTAGGCAAGGTCCTTGTACTCACAGAAGTTATGTTCTAGTGGGTTAAGATAGATGAGTCAAAAGTAAATAAGAGCATTTTAGACAGTGACAGGTGCTATAAAAAATAAATAAAGCCAGCAGCCGCGGAGACAACTGAGACGGCAAGAGGCTCTCCCCAGAGACAAGCATCAGGGCTGAGACCTGAATTAAAGAAGGAGCTGGAAACACAGATCTGGTGGGAAAGCAACCCAGGTGGGGGAGCAGCGGACGCAAGGAAGCCGGGAGGCCAGGTCCGACCTTGGAGCAGTGGACTGAAGAAGGGCAGGACTGAAGCCTCCTCGTGCATAGAGTGGGAATAATGCTGGCATCAGCCTTGGAGTCGCAAGGACTCAGTGATGGGAGCCACGCGAGCACATGTGTCAGGCACACAGTAGACGATAAACATCAGCTGTGGCCATAAAGAAGGGGAGGGGAGGAGAAGGGGGAGGAGGCAGGGCACAAAGAGGACAGGGAGGACGGGGAGGAGG